>OY811985.1:1126764-1136764 GCA_963681505.1 Eunapius fragilis
ACACACACATACACACGCACACACACACACACACACACACACACACACACAGTGTATATATGTGTGGTCATTTTAGATGCATAGTCTACTAAATTTATAGCCTACCTACCTGTATCTCCATGCATGTGTACACACACAGTGTGTGATGTACATGTATGTGTGTATATACATATGCATTTGTACACACACAGTGTGTGTGATGTATGTGTGTATATGTGTGTGTACACATGCATGGAGGTAGGTAGGTTATAAATCTAGTGGACTGTGATGTATCTAAAAATGACTGCATAAGTTTTGTACACACACATACACACGCACACACACACATACACACAGTGTACATATGTGTGGTCAGCATAGTCTATTAAATGTATAGCCTACCTACATGTATGTGTACACACACAGTCTGTGTGTGTGTGTGTGCGTGTGTGTGTGTGTGTGTGTGTGATGTATGTGTGTGTACACATGCATGGAGGTTATAAATCTAGTGGACTGTGATCTATCTAAAAATGAACACATAAATGTGTACACACACATACACACGCACACACACACACACACACAGTGTACATATGTGTGGTCATTTTAGATGCATAGTCTACTAAATTTATAGCCTACCTACCTGTATCTCCATGCATGTGTACACACAGAGTGTGTGTGATGTATGTGTGTGTACACATGCATGGAGGTAGGTAGGTTGTATACTGAAATGACCACATAAATGTGTACACACATACACACACTCAGTGTACATACATGTACATGTACCTCCATGCAGGTGTACATACACACACATACATCACACACTGTATGTGTACACATGCATGGAGATACATGTAGGTAGGCTATAAATCTAGTAGACTGTGCATCTAAAAATGACCACATATGTACACTGTGTGTGTGTGTGTGTGTGTGTGTGTGTGTGTGTGTGTGTGTGCACGCGCGTGTGTATGTGAGTGTACACATTTTTAGATACATCACAGTCTACTAGATCTATAACCTACACCTACCTACCTCCATGCATGTGTACACACACATACATCACACACACATGCATGGAGATACATGTACATGTACATGTAGATAGGCTATAAATCTAGTAGACTGAAAAATGACCATGTGTGTGTGTGCATGTGTGTATGTGGTGTGTGTGTTGTGTACACATGCATGGAGGTAGGTAGGTTAGTCTTGACTATCTGTACATGGATGAATCAATACATAGGATATTTTGGCATTAATTCTTGCTACTTCCTATTGCATAACTATTAAACGATTCTTCCAATGTTTGGGACAGGTAAGCAGGTATGTTGTCAAACATGTACAGGTAAGCAGGTATGCTGTCAAACATGTACAGGTAAGCAGGTATGTTGTCAAACATGTACAGGTAAGCAGGTATGTTGTCAAACATGTACAGGTAAGCAGGTATGCTGTCAAACATGTACAGGTAAGCAGGTATGTTGTCAAACATGTACAGGTAAGCAGGTATGCTGTCAAACATGTACAGGTAAGCAGGTATGCTGTCAAACATGTACATGTAAGCAGGTATGCTGTCAAACATGTACAGGTAAGCAGGTATGCTGTCAAACATGTACAGGTAAGCAGGTATGCTGTCAAACATGTACAGGTAAGCAGGTATGTTGTCAAACATGTACAGGTAAGCAGGTATGCTGTCAAACATGTACATGTAAGCAGGTATGCTGTCAAACATGTACAGGTAAGCAGGTATGCTGTCAAACATGTACATGTACAGGTAAGCAGGTATGCTGTCAAACATGTACAGGTCAAGCAGGTATGCTGTCAAACATGTACAGGTAAGCAGGTATGCTGTCAAACATGTACAGGTAAGCAGGTATGTTGTCAAACATGTACAGGTAAACAGGTATGTTGTCAAACATGTACAGGTAAGCAGGTATGTTGTCAAACATGTACAGGTAAGCAGGTATGCTGTCAAACATGTACAGGTAAGCAGGTATGTTGTCAAACATGTACAGGTAAGCAGGTATGTTCTCAAACATGTACAGGTAAGCAGGTATGTTGTCAAACATGTACAGGTAAGCAGGTATGTTGTCAAACATGTACAGGTAAGCAGGTATGCTGTCAAACATGTACAGGTAAGCAGGTATGCTGTCAAACATGTACAGGTAAGCAGGTATGCTGTCAAACATGTACAGGTAAGCAGGTATGCTGTCAAACATGTACAGGTAAGCAGGTATGTTGTCAAACATGTACAGGTAAGCAGGTATGTTGTCAAACATGTACAGGTAAGCAGGTATGTTGTCAAACATGTACAGGTAAGCAGGTATGCTGTCAAACATGTACAGGTAAGCAGGTATGCTGTACAAGTAGTCCCCCAGTTCTGTTTTTATGTCTTTCTCTGAGTAATGTGAGATGTTTACATAAACACCCACAACTAATTAATAGGCTGTACGTTGTAACCACAAAGACTGATACCAGCAGCTACTTCCCACAATACTAGTGCTTCAACTGTCCACACCATGGCCTATTTATTCTTTGCTCATACATCCATATGTATCTCAACCTAATTGTAACCATATGGACCAAGCAGTATTGCCTTACTTGAATGTTAGTTACAACCTTACCTTGCTGTTCCTACACCATGCCTACTTTCCCATCCCTCCATGCAGAGTAAAGATGTGGATTTGAAACCCCAATGACAAAGGAACATAGAATGCCTGTACACTTACTAGCCATCTTTTCCACCACTAATTCTCTACATCACACCTCCCTCTGCATCCCCTTCAAGGGATAGGTGATCCATGGGTCGCTGGTTCAACCCCGGCTCAAAGAACTTTATCTTTGTCAGGGCGTGACACATTGAAAGCTGGAGAGGGGTGGAGGTGGTGATGGAGAGGGTGGAGAATGATAAGGCTAACCATCTTTTGAGTTTTCTTGTCCATGTTGTCAGTGTAGGGTGAACTGAGACGTGAGAAAAAGGCAAAGTGAGTAGGAGGGAGTGGAGGAGAATATATATTTTTTGCACGACTGTTCTATCTATAACAAGCTAGAGGTGATATCTTTATCTAGGAGATATAAAAACTCCAAAGGTTACAGACAGAACAAAACACCTACACCATAACCTACCTGTTGACATCAGAAATATAAAAATCTCTCCAGAAATAGATTCATCAGGTAAGGGGAAATACTAAGGTTATAAAATTCATACGCTAATGTGTGCACAGTACTGTCACCTGCATATGTGAGTGTGACAAATAGAGAAAAAAAACCTTGGAACCCAGGTAATTGTAGAACCAGCAGGGCTCTAAGCACTTTCTCATGCTTCGCTGGATGCTGAAAAACCTGAAAATAAGAGGTGGATCCATGTAAGCCTATGATGATGTGGATGGAATTCACATGAGAATGCATGCCTCATATTTCCAGCATCCAGTAAAGCACAAGAAAATTACTTAGGACTCTGCTGGTTCTTGAAGAGGCCCACGATAACCTAAGAAGGTTCGTCTCTCTATTTTTCCATACTAACATCCACATAGCCACACTTGCACACAGGCATACAGTGTAGATCACATGTGCACTGTTAAACCACCATGTTATCTCTCTCCGCCTTGCCATGTAACGGCTTGGGCTGGTACTGCAAGGATGATTGCTCCTGCCAGTGTAAACATCCTCAGACGGGAACTTCGTACGTATTTACGTATGTACGCACATTTGAATGTATGTGTGCATGAGTGCATGTGTGCGTATGTGTATGTGTATGTGTATGTATGTATGTAAGTATGCATGTATGTATTTATGTATGTATATATGTATGTATGTATTTATTTATGTGTGTATTTGTGTGCGTGTGTGTGTGCATGTATGTATGTATGAATGTATGTATGTATGTGCATGTATGTATGTATGTATGTATGTATGTATGTATGTATGTATGTATGTATGTATGCATGTATGTATGCATGCATGCATGCATGCATGCATGTATGCATGCATGCATGCATGCATGCATGTATGTATGTATGTATGTATGTACGTATGTATGTATGTATGTATGTATGTATGTATGTATGTATGTATGTATGTATGTATGTATGTATGTATGTATGTATGTATGTATGTATGTATGTATGTATGTATGTATGTATGTACAATAAATCTTTATCTTCACAGCAGGTATAAGAGTGATAGATAACCCACAAAGAAATGATAAACACATGGACACACAAATGCAATCACACAAACACATGCACACATATACTCCATACAACACACCCACAATACACACACACCCACATACACGCTTACAAACATGTACTTACACACACACACACACACAAACACACACACACATCCTTCCCCTCCCCTCATCCTCATCAGAATATAAGTAATGTACATTTTGGCACACACACCTATTGCCACAGCAACAAGAGCAGTTACTTTAACTCAAATATTTACTAGAGAGCACCACTGTGGACCAACCATTCTAGCCTTCAATGACCTTACTACTCTTGCTACACCCTCCCCATACCCAGGTATGCATTATTGAAAACTTATCTATCCAGCCAGCGTCCCGCGTAGACACTGCACCAGGTCCAGCACTGTAAAATATCCACTTGGTCTTCGAAGACAGCCTTGAATTTTGCATGACCTTAATCCGCAGAGAGGATCCTCTCTTGGTTCTCGAGGTCAACTCCTCGGCCCCGTTACCTAGCCTAGTCTCCAAAGACAGAGATCTGGATCCTTATAATAGCGCATTCGGACGCATTCCGCTCGCATCGTGGTTTCAGGTCAGGTGGCCATCTATACGTAAATGTAATACCGCGTACCGAACGGACAACAAGGATAAATTATTAAGGATTAATTTTTAAATCTATCATTGTAACCATAGCAACATCTATTTTCACGTGCGTTTTGATGGCTCCCAAATGCAAGAGATCGAATATTTGCGAAATCCAAACAAAAGTGTGCCGACATCAACAGCCTATGAGTGGAAGCGGAAAAAAAAAAATGATGGTGAGTTATGATCCATTGATCAGATGTAGTAGCATAGATATTAAAATAGCTATGCTACTGGTACTAGTACCGTACTACTAAGCGCTGCAGCTCCGCCAACTGCATCGCCATAATTTTTTCATGATTACATTGTTGTATTGTATACCATTGATGATACATGTAATATATATGAAATAAATAAATTAACCACAAAGTTATGTTTAGGAACTACATGTACATGTATCTCCCTCCTGGATGATATATCCCTTAAGAGGAGGGACCGAGCATTGGCCCGCACTAGTATTAAATTCAAGCGGCCATACAAGTTGAAAATAATTTTTTCAGTAATAACTTATGCTCTGGCCAAAAACCTGTACGGCTTTGGCCGTATAGGCCGTAGTGTTTGCTACAGCCCTGACCTTGCTTGGACTTTGGGGTGTTGGTCCTTGTGGCAAGGTGTGAAGCAAGTCTTGAGAAAGCTTGGACAGCTTCCCTGCCCCAAGCTCCATATGACTCCACCACAAGGGGAATGCATGTCCATCCCAGCTCAGAACACTTAAGCATCATTGGCCGAGTGCTTTCTTAGGTCTGTGGCAACTGCTGCTGACCCTGCTGTGAGACCTGCTTCAGAGAGAAGGGATGGGTTTAGAAGTCACAGAAAGGTCAAAGGCAGCATGCTTGCCACAGAGCCAATTCGAAGCTAAGATGTCAGCAGAACGCGTGTGCAGGAGCTCATGTCCAAGTCCACTGCCAGCTTCTGATGCAGGCACGATGGCAGGTTTGGAGCACTACATCCCTGAACTTATTGTGCCTGGATACAGCATCACCACCTTGCTTACATGTTAAGGCATGGTGTCCTAGGGGATCCAAAGGGTGTTCTGGGCACAAAGCACAGGGAGGTGAGCCAAGTGAGGTGTCTAGCCCTAGCCACCACTTGATGGCCATTTGGTGTTCATTGGGGTCTAGGCTTAGACACAGGCCTGGAGATGGAACAGCAGAGAACCATGCAGAGGCATGGGGCAAAGACACTGACAGGAGATGAGCCTTGTCAGCAGTAGAGCTCTCTGTGAGAAGAGAGTTAAATTGAGTAGACTCTAATGTGGCTAACAAAGTGTGCTGTCGACAAGGAGTAGTGGCCAGACTGTCGACATCAACTGCACTCTCAGGGGGTACAGGCATGTTGTACACCGCCTCAACCAGGAAATTATCTGAAGGTGAGGTGAGGCCAGCAGTATTGATGGATGCAATAAATGCTGCAGTAGAGTGGAGTGCTAGTAAGCGGAGACCCAGGCCACCTCTGCTTAAACTCAACTGGGCCTGCTTCCAAGAGCTGTCAGTAGTGTGAATGTGTCTGACCTGCTGATCGAAGGCATGCAGCGCATCTAATGCCAGGGATGGAGGAGTGGACCACGCAACGTGGACCAATTTAGTAAATCCACCACACATGCGTAGCAAAATGAGAGCAATCTGAGGATCACATGAGCCAAGCTTCTCCAAAGAGGATAACAATATGGAAGCAGCAGCACGTTTGGAGGCAATAAAGGATGAGCAAAAGGCCACATCTCCTATGGGTGCTCCAAGGATGGTAAGGTTGGGTGTGCAAGATTTGTTCATCTCTGAAGGAAATATGCTCAGGTCACCTTGACTGAAAAGCTCACATTTTGGTGGATTTAAATGAAGCCCCAGTGAGGGACCTAAATCCTGATGTACCACATGTTGGACAGAGGAAGATGGACCAGCCACCACCCCATCATCCAGGTACCAAGCATTAAAAAGTAGATCTTGGCAGCTATCATCCTTGGCAATGGTAAGAACCAGATGGTGCATGACCAAGGCGAAGTAGAAGGGGCCTAGAGGATTCCCTTGCTGCACACCAGTCTCTAAGGTCAAAGTTCCCATAGAATGCCGAAGGAAAGAGTGTTGCCTGTAGCACCACTGGGTCCATGGGAGTAGGAGGGGGAAATGTAGGGCACATTGATCAAGGAGGGACTGCACGGCGAGATACTAAGTTAAAGGCATTTTTCATATCCACCTTAATGCATACAAAACCAGGACCACTCACATCCTTAGGGAGAGCAATGCCGAACTGGAAAGGCTGCATGTAAGAAAGCGGAAGCATCCTCTTTAATTCAACCACAAAGACATTTGCTTGTGAGTCAGCGAAGTGATTCACCCACCGCAATGGGCCTAATGTCCTGTGCGCCTTTCCTTAAAGCAACTAGGCTACCCCCTGCCATGTACTGAGAAATTGCAGCTGGAGCTTGTCCTGAGGCCAGGATGTTGATTACACCTCGAAGGAGGGAGCAAATGGAAGTAGGAACTGGAACTTCAGCCACATCAAGGAGGTGTTGGATGCACAAGCCTGTGGGGTCAGCTGCAAAAGCCTTGGGGAAGTACCAAAGGGCAGAGAGCACATTGAAGTCTGGTGGTAAGGTTTGAGAGGACATGCAAGTGACTGATGAGCAGGAGGAACTGGGGGGGGGGGGGGGGTCTCATGGGATGTTTAACTGATAGTTTCGTCCATGTGTCCTCAGTATTGGGAGCTAGGCCTGAAGAGATAAGGATCTGGCAAGCCTTTCCATGAAGCCGTCCTTGGCGAGAGAAATTGCTTCAGCAATCCTCTTTTCATTTACATCAGGAGATGAAGACCAAGACACATGCTGTTTTGTACGAGCCCAGAGGGAAGCAAACTGACCACACTCCCAGGCCTCACACAGCAGTTTGATGTCAGTAGGGTGGTGACGGCGACCACGGCATGGGGCAGAGGGGAGGACTCATTTAGGTAGCATAAAAAGTTATATATGACATTTCCTTTATATTTACCATATTTACTAACACATTTGCACCACATTTGATTAATTGTAAATCAAAATTATTATACAGTGATATACACTGAGCCTTTGGCCCCAAGTCTAAATAAATCAATGATAGTAGTTAGCTATAGTTTCAGATATATCTTTACCGATAATAATTCTTGTGATTGCAAACTGCCTGTAAATTATTTTGGTCTATGTCAGTTACTGAAAATGTTCACGTATCGCACGCCTCACTTCCCAACCCAACGGGGTTATCCCTCTGCAATAGATTACATATAAAAATGACAGCCAGTTGCATTTGAAACGAATAAAGTAAAACTTCAACAAAAGGTAACAATTACATCTATATGTATTATGGTAATCTAGTAAGTGCCCATGGATGTGCCATCCTGCTTCAATAGACCCAATCCTTGACCTTTACTGCACTGCTTAACACATGCCCCTGGGGCATGATATACTTGTAAGCCCATCACACACAACAGATCTACTCAGCAGCTGGGTTTTCATCTCTTAGTAATCACCCTCCCACCACACTCCCAGTGCCTTGTCACACTTGTGCATTTGAATGTACCTCACACTTTCTGTCTCTCACATCACCACCTGTATGAACTTGTACTCTTGCTGTTGTGTACCCTCTCATTATTGCCATTTGTTGCTCTTATCTAAATCGGTAGTCGGTCCTCTGAGGGGCCACTGCTCAACACATGGCTACCCTAACCCTAGGGCTAACACCCTGAGGTGGGGTCACACAGGTAAAGCAACAGCCTCTGCTGGCCTCTAGGGTACATGACCCACACCACATTAGCCCCACAATGAGGCCACCTAGGACGTGGTGGTGTGTGCCCTACCTAAGACCATGCATATACAATGTAGTTGGCGCACCAATCACCCTACAATGGCTCCATCTGCTGTATGGCTGTCGGCTCTTGCCTCCCTTAGCTATCTCTAGCGATTTGGGCACATGGTCTCATGGCGTGCTCTGCCTGACCCCCTTTTACAACATCCAGTCAACAGGGTGCATGTACTGGGCTAGCTGCTAGTACGCATGCTACATGTAAGTAAGCTAGGAATTTATGGTAATATAGTTAAGTTTCTCTTGGTTTTCGGAATGTGCACGTACATGTATGCTAGCTATTTTAACATACACAAGAGTTGAAAATAAAGTAGAACTTAACCATTGGCATTCTACAACGCATAACAAAAGAAATTCACATTGCTCGGATATCTTGTGGAAAATATTTGATAAAGGATAACAGCATTTTATGCATAATGCTTAATTATGAATTTATTTTCCATACAGATATGTTTGCTCCTTGTTCAAATGAAAATCAAGAAGGATCTATTTTTAATGAACGTGCTGATAATTATGAAAGTGGTGATGGTGATGGTACAGATAATGTTCGTGGTCTTAATATTGACGGTGATGGTACAGAAAATATTGTTGGTCTTAATATTGACAGTGGTGGTACAGAAAATATTGGTGGTCTTAATATTGACAGTGGTGGTACAGAAAATATTGGTGGTCTTAATATTGACAGTGGTGGTACAGAAAATATTGGTGGTCTTAATATTGACAGTGATGGTACAGAAAATATTGGTGGTCTTAATATTGACAGTGGTGGTACAGATAATGTTCGTGGTCTTAATATTGATGGTGATGGTACAGATAATTTTGGTGGTGATAATGATGATGATGATGGTTGTATTGATGATGATGATGATGATGATGATGATGATGATGATGATGATGATGATGATGATGATGATGATGATGATGATGATGATGATGATGATGATGATGATGATAGTGATGATGATTATGACAATGATTATGGTAGTGGTGGTAACGATGAAAGGGATAGTGATGAGAGTAATAACGCTGATGGCGAAATGGATAATGACATGAGTCAGTCTTCATCATCAGAATATGTGAATAAATCATGGAAGAATATAGCCATGTTTATGAAGAAGCATAATCTAACAGATTGTGCCGGGGGTGAACTGCTAAAGTTATTAGAAGAACACAATCAAAATGATGAATTACCTTCCTCCATTTATGTGTTAAAGAAAAGCTTTTAGTTTAGATGTTGATGTAGTAAAGTATTGTGCTCTATGTTTAAAGGAGGTGACGGAATTGTGTGATAATAAGCAGCATAAAGGAATTTGTAGACACATGATATTACCCTTTGAAGAACAAATGAAGAGGATGTACGAAGGTG
>OY811985.1:1141764-1189264 GCA_963681505.1 Eunapius fragilis
CTTCCCTGTGAGCTCTTGAGGTTATGAAGATGTGACAGTATATTTCAAAGCCCAGCCAGAAAACGTGCCGCGATGCTATTATGTGCGAAGTAATTTTGCTGGAAAGTCTTGAATTCTGTGTGCTGTCGAAATTAATGACAATTGTGGTTACAGTGTAAGTGGCTCATGATCAGGCTTATAGTGCACTGAAGGCTCCTGATAGCAATGGTAACACGATTCCTTTCCAGTACAACTCCTTTGTTAGCATCTACAGTGCTGCTTAAAACTACATTGTTTTCAAGTTGAGGCCGGATAATGACTAGTACTCACACATCCGGGACACATATCTCTCTAATATTGTTACACTGGCGTTATCGTTATAGAATTTATAAGCACATACACATGACTGAACACATACCCGCGCCGTATCCATGCATGTACGAATATAATTATATTTGCTAGTTAGTACATTGTACGATAGTGTACATAAAAATAAGAAATTGAACGCCGGGTAGTATATTATCTAATCGACGTACACCGTGTTAAATCATTTCATCGTGATTTATGCGATTAAGAAATTGAACGATAGTACATTATCTGATTTATTGACGATACACACTGTTAAATCCATTGCTAAAATGCTAAGGTTATTGAACGATAGTATATATTATCTAATCGACGATGCACCGTGTGAATTCCTTGGTATAGTATCGTATTGTGATTTGAAAAACGACATGATTAAGATATTGAACGATAGTATATTGTCTAATCGACGATTCACCATGTGAATTCCTTGGTAGCATCGTATTGTGATTTAAACACGACATGACTAAGAAATTGAACGATAGTCAATTATCAAATCGGCGATGCACCGTGTAAATTCCTTGGTAGCATCGTATTGGTGATTCATAAAACGACATGATTAAGAAATTGAACGATAGTATATAATCTAATCTACGATGCACCGTGTAAATTCCTTGGTAGCATCGTATTGTGATTTATAAAACGACATGATTAAGAAATTGAACGATAGTATATTATCTAATCGACGATGCACCGTGTAAATTCCTTGGTAGCATCGTATTGATGATTTATAAAACGATATGATGAAGAAATTGAACGATAGTATATTATCTAATCGACGATGCACCGTGTAAATTCCTTGGTAGCATCGTATTGATGATTTATAAGACGATATGATGAAGAAATTGAACGATAGTATATTATCTAATCGACGATGCACCTTGTAAATTCCTTGATAGCATCGTATTGGGATTAAAAACACGGCATGACTAAGAAATTGAACGATAGTGTATTATTTTAACATCGTAGAATAATTAAAAGCACGATGTATTTTTCGTGAAACGATCGTAAACGTTATTGTACGGATTTTTTGCTGGGCATACGTTGCAATAGAACGCCTACACGTAGGCTAAAACAGCACTTTTCGCCTACATGTAGGCGTTTGTTCGATCTATCATTAAGGCCACTCCAAACTGGACTTTAGTTTCCCGTCCACCCTTCCTCGAAAATATGATGCGGGCGGGCGGTGTATTTGTATTATTGTATTTTTGTGAAATGATTAATTTCGGTGCCCAGACCTTACATCACAATACAGAATAAATCACGTGCGCCTATAGACGGAAAGCAGTGTCATTCCGGGAAGATCGGCGGCTGTATTAAAAACTTATGCTGTTTTTAAGATTGAATAAACATACAAAAAACATGCTTGCCGACTTTCCTAGGATGGCACTGCACCCGCGCGATACCTTTCTTCGCTTACAGTTTTATAGAAGGTGCTAACAGTGAGTGTATCATCATGTGTTTCTAGCACTGTCCACGTTAGCAGAGTCTTCTTGCAACAAACATCAAAAACATTGACGCTTATTAAAACCATCGTCGCTATTATAATAGCCTAGCCAAAATGGTGCAGGATTATTAATAAGCAGACCATTTATTGAAGTTGACATTTATTAATTATTCAAATAATACAAAAGTATGTCTTTAATAAGCAATAATACAAGTTTTAGGCGGTCGGCTATTTAGCATGCGGGCGGGGACGGGAAACTAGAGTCCAGTTTGGAGTGGCCTAATGTTAGCGTAGCTGTTGATCATACTTCGAACGCGGGCTCCCCTGGGGGATTCGGGGGAGGATCCTCAGCAGAGAGAGTACCGGGGGTAGGATACAGCTCAGTGCCTTCCATGAATTGAACAGTATCAGTTGTATAGCGGGGAGAAAGGAATTTTTTCGTATGGCCATGGCCGACCCGCTACCGGGTATATAGTAGTACCAGTATGAACACTACAGGCGCCGTATGTCTGTGCATTGTATAAGAAGTACATGTACATGTACGGTAATCATTTAACATGGCAAGATTAAGAGCCATAGGTCTAGGGATATTTATACAATTACATGCGTAATGTCCCTCCCCCCGCCCCCTTCCGCGACGCCGTGGATCCGCTGGCGGAAAAAATTAAATATTAAGTTGATGGCGGCACAGTTGGCGGAGCCTTCCGCCAAATAGTCGCCGCCAAAACATCTTGTCAGTACGGTACTACCCGTTGCAGCCAGCCATTGCTATGAATAGACCTTTTTCATCACGTGAAAAATCTCGGATATTATCGTAAAAGTTGTGCACCAAGATGGCGTATCGTGTGTTAATTTATATTGTGTGGTAATGACGTATGTTAGATTACGGAGCGGTCACATGACATATGAAAAAGGTCTATTTCATGACAGGCACGTTATAATAATGTAATAATTAAATATCCTTGGTATGAAATCAAAATATGATTTGCGCCTTTTTTTTTTTGCCGTAACATACGGTAATGATTAATACTACCATAACTTACTTCGCGCCATACAGTATCTAGGCTAAGGTCTGCGGAAGAGCTCGGCTGCATTTTTCTTTATTCGAACACATTGGTTGTAGGGAAAGCACAGCAAAGCAAACAACAAAACACACACACACACACACACACACACACACACACACACACACACACACACACACACACACGCGCACACACACACACACACACACACACACACACACACACACACACACACACACACACACACACACACAAGCACTGTAGCATTGGACGAACCAGTTGGGAATTCAACTGGCCATAGATGTCCTTGAGCACCACTCTATATATGTATATGCATAGACAGGGTACACCATAACCACCCTAGCTCTGAACATTTGGGATCATTGGATCATTGGCTTGATGCTTCCTTGTCTCCGTCAGAGGCATTACACACTCTCGCACTTCCAACAGTGCGCGCGCGTGTAATATATATAGGGTTTAGCAGTGAGGTGCGCCCAAGGCCAAGAACCAGTTAGGAAGTAAGATGTCAGCCGGGCGGCGGGTGACTTGCTATGTTCTCGGATAAGTTATTGCCGCCGGACTTCCACCGGACCCCTGTGCGCTCGATAGCAGGTTTTCGCCAGGATGTCTTTAATCATGTTGTTGTGCCAGAGATAATGTATTATCTCTGGTTGTGCGAGACCTTATTATTTATTTACACTGTCACATACGCAGATGTCACCATACATTATTGATGACACCCTTAGAAGTACATGTCGCTGAAATCAGTAATTATCGCTGCCCCGGGCCATGCACAGGATGCTCTGCCTACTATCTCATGTGACCTCACTTATCTATTGATGGCTGAGTTTCTGTACATCGATACCTGTACTGTTCAGAGCAGTGATTACAATAGGCACATAGTAGGTGTGTGTTGTACGGTGGTGTATGTATGCGACGCACGGGCTGATTTGAATGGACGTCGCGTTCGCACTTTCATCCAATCACATTCCAATATATCCAGTCCAGCCCTTCGTAAAGGCCATCTCCGTTTACTCCGCAGCACGACTGGATACCTGCAAGGTAGAGGTGCTTCAGTGATATCAGTACTTACATGCAGCAAAAAAAAAACATAAAACAAAAAACATTTACGAGTTCAGCCTGTACCATTGGTACCACTGGTACAGGCTAAACTCATAAATTAACAGACTGTATCAAAATATAGAGTACTATCACCGGCTGGTAAAATCAACTGATCATTCTTTTTATTTTTGTCTTTCGAATTCAGTGATAAATTAAAATAAAACGGGGGTACGTACGCCATGGTCTTTGAGTCATTGTATCAAGGCCCAGCTTATTGGCAATTTCCTCCTTTGACATGTTGTCGGGGACGTCTTGCTTGTTGGCCAAAACCAGTAATACCTGTCCTTCCCGATTTTGAGACGACAACACAGCTTGCAGCGCTTCTCGAGCCTCGGGCAGTCGTTCATGATCCGAGCTGTCGAGTACGAATATGATGGCGTCGATCACGCGTTGTTGGTAGAACTGCCACATGGGCCGCTTTGACAGCGTAAGGAAGATGAGTGGGAGGGAACAGACGAATTAACTTACAGACATTGCAGGTGCATGGTGCTTACCGACTTACTCTTGCCGCTGATGTCCCAGATATCAAACTGAACTCGTCGATACGTAATGGTCTCCATGTTGAACCCTGCACGGTAATTCATATGACGCCGCGTTTACCGGCAAAACGCTGGCACGCAAAGGAACTCACCTATTGTAGGAATCGTGGTGACGAATTCTCCTAACTTGAGGTTGTACAGTATAGTCGTTTTACCGCCTTCTTCTAGTCCTTTTATACAAGAGGGTATGGTGCGCCTGATCTTCATGCAAGGCCCCATCCCCCTCCATCGCGCCGCTCCTTACCAACCATCAGACAGCTGATCCGCCTTCCGTTGCAGCACGCACCGCCCATTCCAAAAGCCCACAATTAACTATAGGCACTGGCTGCATACCCGATACCGGTCAGCCGTATTACGTCATTTGGGGGAATGCTTTGTATAAAAAGTTACACATGTAAAAATTTTAAATTGTAGCTGCCTATAGCTTGTGTATGTATATGTTGCAGCCCGATTTTAGAAGCCCTCTGCTCGCGTCAAAGCCGCGGTCGACCAGATTAAAAGCCTGTGCAGGGGGCGGACGCAGGATTTAGAGTTAGGGAGGGCGCAAAGGGCAGAGGGTACAGCACTCCCCCATACCTCCAGCTAGGAGGTATGGGGGAGTGCTGTAAGCTCCCTCATTGCAAGTTCCGCGTTATGAAGCTTCAGAACAATAAAGGATTTCATACCGTTTCAGCCACAATTTTTTTTCCTCATCCTGTATATTAGGGGCCCTCCACCCCCCCCCCCCCCCCCCCCCCCCCCCCCCCCCCTACGCAAATCCGCTACTGCTGTACCCGATTTGCCACTCTTAGTCAATTCCTTTCACGGCAATCCGGCAATCCGGCATTTAAGTAATGGCTTCAGTCTTTGCTACTTCCCAGCTTAAAAAGGACTTTACGCCCTCCCGACTATATTGCCATAGACACTGGCGAAGATTAGAGCGCATGCGATCGTAGTAGAGCATAAGCTAACATTCGTTATTTACTTCCGCCGGCTCTGTCTTGACATTACTTCTTAGTCCTGATAACGGAGAAGTTACATCGCACTCCGTATCTGATTTATGATATTAGTTAAAATAGACGTGGTCCGGTTAGAATCGAACCTGAGAGGCCACGGACCTGATAAACGGCTTTAAAGCGGACCGGCTTTCAGCGGGGGATCCAGAATTTGGGGGTGGGGGTGGGGCTTAGGATGGGTGTGGCAATGCCCCACTTCCAAAAACTCAGCCTCAACCGCTCTTTTGAACAACGGCAGTGGCGTAGGAAAAGGGGGGGCAGGGGGGGGGGGGCAACTGCCCCCCCCACTTTTACACCAGCGATACTACAGATAAATGCGTAATTTGTAATGAATTGCACTGATTCTAGTGTAGTTTTGTAACGTCGTTAGATGCAAATAGCGTTGGCTTCTGGGGCACAGCCCCAGACCCCAATGCGGAAGCTTACAGCACTCCCCTAGCTGGCTGGGGGAGGGGCACCGCTCTCCCGCCATGATGACCATCGAACATTGCCCCCCCCCCCCCCCACTTTTAAACTCCTTCCTACGCCGCTGCAACGAGATCATAATTATTAAGATTAAGTATACATGTATGCAACCTTACGGTGATCAGTGATCGACCTAGTTGGGCGTAGCCCGACATAGGCTCGATACCCCTAAAACGCGAAGGTTGGGCTATGCCCAACTAATGAGTATCGACAGGGCTGGGAACGAGTTGCATTCCAATGTTACGCCACACCCACTGTGGGAATGATTGGCGCACATTTTTTCACTGAAGAACACGTTCTTACTTGTTCGCCCGCTACCAATGCACTACGGTAAGTTTTTTTTGCTTACTGGGATAAGAAAGAAAATAACTAAGGAGTCATTAGCCTCTTCACCCCGCAGCTTGAAACACCTTTCTAGTAAACATACCGCCGCCATGGAATAATTCCCACCGTTCCCAGTGGACAGTGTCCAGCAAAAAATCACCCTTCTGGGTTTATCAAGTTTTTAAATTTTTTCATTTCCATGAAGTCCAAAGAGCTTCTATCAAATGGTGCTTACGCATCCTAAATTGGACTATCCATCATAAAGTTATTAGGCACTGAATTTATAATTAGCCATACATTCAATGCGAGCGTTACTTTTCTTTTGCTTGTCCTGGAAAATTTGAAAAATTATCATAAGGGTGATTTTGCTGGACGCTGTTCCATATACATACTTCGATGGGTTAATAATTGCAGATATCTAGACACACATCCCTCCTTTTGGCATTCACAGTTGCATGAATTAATTACTACATCGTATACACGTTATTATACAGTTTCAGTTCGTCACTGACTGTGGGTAGTGTGGTACATGTATATACTGTATGCACACTGTGATAGGTACAGACTTGCACAGCTATCGTCCTGTTATCTTTGGCAAATAATTAGGTTTGTTTGTTTTCTTTCCTTTGTTCTCAAGCCTGTTGGTTTAGTATTTCTGAAGTTCCCTATTGTATTTTTGTTACAAAGTTATGGATAATTATATTAATGATGCATGCAATAAATTATCATCTAGATCTCAACGCTTCCTATTTTTAAAAACCCTGCTTTTCCCCTTTCAATTGCCACAGATGGTCATTAGAGGAATCTGGTCTGTCGGTTAAAATCAATGAACAATGGACTGTGGCCACCATTGTTACTCTCTGCCCATCATTCTAGAAAGGAGCATGCAACACTACACACATAACATTCTGCACAACATTCATTGTGACATTTTGATCAAACAGAATACATGTGTACATCTATTTCAAAAATGCTGCTTACTACATCCACAGCGAGAAGATGTGTGTAATACAGACCAAAGGGGGAAAAAAAAAATCTAGCACATAATTAAAGCAGCATGTCGACAAACAAAACAAACCCTACAACACACCTCTTCCTCTCTCATGTCTCAAAAGTTTTGAAGTACAGTATATATAGTATAGCGCTTGAATGGTTCAAGGTAGGAGCTCATTGGTGGGTACCCAGATGTGGCTACCTGACTGGTCCTGTATCACGTTCTTGACTGCAGCATAGATATCATTCACTGTATCTCCACTGATGACAGCTGCAAAAAGAGGAGGGGATAAAAACCATCTCATGGCTATACGAGGCCACATGGCATCAGAAATAGCCCATGTCAGGCATTTATCTTGCGAATTGATTTTTAAACAAAATGTTAGGAGCACTAAACAATGGTCTGAATGTGAACCTGTGTTTTTGCACTGCGTAAGCAATGTTGTACTAAAAACCAAGACACATAATTAATTTTTACCGTTCCATCACACCCTTTACATGCACACAACTAATGGGACCATGGAGCCATTGCTCTGTGCACACAACTAATGGGACCACGGAGCCATTGCTCTATGCACACAACTAATGGGACCACGGAGCCATTGCTCTATGCACACAACTAATGGGACCATGGAGCCATTGCTCTATGCACCCAACTAATGGGACCATGGAGCCATTGCTCTGTGCACACAACTAATGGGACCATGGAGCCATTGCTCTATGCACCCAACTAATGGGACCATGGAGCCATTGCTCTATGCACACAACTAATGGGACCATGGAGCCATTGCTCTATGCACACAACTAATGGGACCATGGAGCCATTGCTCTATGCACACAACTAATGGGACCACGGAGCCATTGCTCTGTGCACACAACTAATGGGACCATGGAGCCATTGCTCTATGCACACAACTAATGGGACCATGGAGCCATTGCTCTATGCACACAACTAATGGGACCATGGAGCCATTGCTCTATGCATACAACTAATGGGACCATGGAGCCATTGCTCTATGCACACAACTAATGGGACCATGGAGCCATTGCTCTATGCACACAACTAATGGGACCATGGAGCCATTGCTCTATGCACACAGCACACAAATTAGAAATTGCCTTCAGATAAGAGCATTGCACATATAAACATTTTATTATATCATCATTAATAACTAACCTGTGAAGTATTCTACAAACTCTTGTTCAATCTTTGCCCCCTTGTCCAAAGTCTGTTGGCACTGCTCCTGGGTTCCCTTTGTAATAGCACTGGATGAAGGAACAGAGAATTAGTATGATGCAGCGGAACGGAGCTGAATAAAGGTACGAGTACAAAGTCCAGGCAGTGGGTTGCAGCAGTGATACACAAACAACCCAACACTCCCAAGGCCTCTAACGTCTAACCTCCCACACGACACTCCCCAGACCTCTAACGTCTAACCTCCCACACTACACTCCCCAGACCTCTAACGTCTAACCTCCCACACTACACTCCCCAGACCTCTAACGTCTAACCTCCCACACTACACTCCCCAGACCTCTAACGTCTAACCTCCCACACTACACTCCCCAGGCCTCTAACGTCTAACCTCCCACCCAGGCCTCTAACGTCTAACCCCCCACACTACACTTCCCAGGCCTCTAACCCCCACGCACACCACACTCCCCAGGCTCCTAACCTCTAACCCCCCCCCCCCCCCACCCAGGCCCCTAACCTTTAACCCCCCACACCACACTCCCCAGTGTCCCTGGTTCACTCACTGTATCACTTCCCAGGTGTTGGGTCTGATACAGAGGGC
Source organism: Eunapius fragilis (assembly GCA_963681505.1). NCBI lineage: Eukaryota > Metazoa > Porifera > Demospongiae > Spongillida > Spongillidae > Eunapius > Eunapius fragilis. The sequence continues at coordinate 1,150,813 of OY811985.1, forward strand.
AATGGGATGGAGGTCAGCCATCTGGAGGCGCCTGATAGCGTAACCACTCACACCAAGGATGCAATGTTTGCCCTGTTGATGAAGTAAGGGGAGGGGGATGGGGGAGTCAACACATATCCAATCTCCCTGTGGTCACTCTCAGAATGGACCTCACTAGTACTTACCTGTTCAGCAACTTCCTGCACTGCCTTGATGCTGGTCCCATAGAGATTGTCCTTGTAGCGGCCTGCCTCGATGAACAGGTGTGCCTGAATGTCCTTCTCCATCTGCTCCACACTCTGCACGAAGTGGTAGTCCTTACCATCGAGTTCTCCTTGTCGAGGCGGGCGTGTCGTGTCTGGAATGAGAAGCAGTTGCCATGGTGAATTTATTAATGACAACCCACATGCCTTACACCTTCCACACATGCACACACCCACTACTCCTTCCACACATGCACACACTCACTCCTTCTACACATGCACACACTCACTCCTTCCACACATGCACACACTCATTCCTTCCACACATGCACACACACACACTCCTTCCACACATGCACACTCACGTGGAACACAGCCTGCAAATTTTTCAGGGAACTCTTGAACAAGCATATCATTGATCTCCTCCTTCAAGGGTCCAAGGATAATCACAGGACGTGCATACCCTCCTGTGTGTTAGTGTTTATGTAGAAAACATACCACATATGACCACAATAGCCCTGCTAAAAAATAAAATTAAAAAAAAACGTACTCTGCTCCAGTTTAACTGGTTCGTATGTAGGAACATGCTCATCTTCAACAGCTGCAAATGAGTGTCAAACGTTAATGTCACCATGTATAACAGAAGGTGATCCAGCACATACACTTAGGTTCCTCAGGCTGAAGTGCAGAAACAGATGACTCAGAAACCTTCTTGAGGAATGGAAGCTTCATAGACAGCTTGAAGCTGCTCCTCCTTGCTCCAGATGACTTCTGTTGGCATGGAGAAAGAGAGATAGAGAGAGAAGGGGAGGAGGGAGAGGGGGTGGGAGAGAGAGAGAGACAAAGAGGGGGTGGGAGAGAGACAGTGGGGGTGAGAGAGAGAGAGAGAGAGAGTGAGAGAGAGGAGGGTTCTCACGTTCAGACACGTAGTGGTACCTCTCTTTAACTGGGAGTATACCTAACAAGCATACAGTAGAGCATCCACACCACCAGCTCCCCCATACCCACCAGTTCCCTCCCACCACATACCCTGTCCAGACCAGGAGGCTCTGTTGACCTGGTGAACTTAACATTCTTCTGATTGGCCCTTGCACGACGTTCAAGCCTGGATAGAGTTATTACACATACTCAACATAGTCGCAAAGCCAACTGCATGATACGAGTAGATTAACGACAACCCCTCTGCACCATCCCCACAATCCCACCCCAACCACACCTAAGCACCTCCATACACCCCACACAGAAGCACCTCCATACACCCCACACAGAAGCCCCTCCATACATCCCACACAGAAGCACCTCCATACATCCCATACAGAAGCACCTCCATACATCCCATACAGAAGCACCTCCATACATCCCACACAGAAGCACCTCCATACACCCCACACATACGCACCTCCATACACCACACACATACGCACCTCCATACACCCCACACATACACACCTCCATACATAACCCACACATACCTCTTCTTGCTAGGTACAAGGCCTGTTGCCCCATCAATGGCCTGGCTGTTGACAGCTGCTGCCTGCCACCACTCTTCATCACTTCCATTGAGGACATGCAAGATGTCACCATGCTTGAACGACAACCCCTGGGAGGGACGGTCATCGTCCTTGCTGGCATCATAGTCAAACAGAGCCCTAACGTTGGTAGCAAGGAGGAGGTGGTGGTGGGGGGGGGGGGGGGGGGGGGGGGGGGGGGGGGGGGGGAGGAGGAGGTGTGGCAGCATAGAGAGGTTAAGTATGGGACAAGAAGGAAACATGCTTGGAGGAACTGTGTGTGTGTGTGTGTGTGTGTGTGTGTGTGTGTGTGTGTGCGTGTGTGTGTGTGTGTGTGTGTGTGTGTGTGTGTGTGTGTGGGACCAATATACACGGGATGGCTACAGACATACCGCACATAGAGCTGCTTCACAACGGAGGGCTTGAGGGGGGGACTTGGAGGAGTGGCCGCAGGACTGGATGGAGCCTCCTCCTGGGAGCGCCTCAGCTTGCTCTGGAAGTCTGCAAAGTCTGGGAAAGAGGGAAGTAATCAATGTCTTGCGGACCTGAGTGCAGCAATGAATGCATTAAGAGGATACATCATAAGGCAACGACGTTTTGATCTGAGGAAAGATTTCAGCCAAATAGTTTATTTACCTCCTACACATGCAATGTCTGCCCACACACCTGGACTACATGTGATGCCCTTATATGACACAGCAGCACATGTGAACCCTTATATGACACAGCAGCACATGTGATGCCCTTATATGACACAGCAGCACATGTGATGCCCTTATATGACACAGCAGCACATGTGATGCCCTTATATGACACAGCAGCACATGTGATGCCCTTATATGACACAGCAGCACATGTGATGCCCTTATATGACACAGCAGCACATGTGATGCCCTTATATGACTCAGCACCACATGTGAATCAGAAGCTAATGCTGTTATTAATCAAACAGTACAAGTGTATCAAAACATTCTCTAACAAGAAAGTAAGATCTGGAACCAAGGTTGCAAAAAATAAAACGTATATTTAGCATATGTAAGTCTAGAGCAAACAAATGCACCTGATACCACCAACTTTCTTGTTAGAGTTATTTTTGTTCACATCTTCAACAACCATTTTTTAATGAACTTCATATTACATATCAAGCACCGTTAATTAAGATGTTTTCTCTATTTTGTTCACAACTAGTTTCTTTTTCCAAGCGTTAAGTCTAGGTACCTAAAAAAGTTGATCTTCATCTTCTTGTACTACCATCACGTACACGTTATGTAGGCCCACATGGTTGTTACAGCTGCTACATAACATATCTTTGAGTGGAGTCCCTATAGCTCAGTTTCTAAACATTTCTGCCACATTTCTTTTCAACTGAGAGGCCCCGAGACACACACACACACACACACACACACACACACACACACACACACACACACACACACACACTGGGTATACCTTCTGGTCTGAACTCGACAAGCAGTGTGACAACAGTTCCAGCATTCTTCAGTGCTGCAGCAGCCTCTTCATGTGTAGCTGAACGCAAGTCTTGGTGGTTGACCTGACGTGAATATTATCCCTCATCACAAAAAAGTTACTCCTCACACTATCACATCATGTTCCTTACCATGTAACCCCTCCCATTAACCTTCCCCTCCAATCCCTCTCCCATTACCCTCCCCCTCCCCTCCTATCACCCTCCCCTCCCTTTCCCATTACCCTTCCCCTCTCTTTCCCATTACTCCTCCCCTCTCTTTCCCATTACCCCTCCCCTCTCTTTCCCATTACTCCTCCCCTCTTTCCCATTCTCCTCCCCTCCCTTTCCCATTACTCCTCCTCTCTCTTTCCCATTACCCCTCCCCTCTTTCCCATTACTCCTCCCCTCTCTTTCCCATTACCCCTCCCCTCTTTCCCATTACCCCTCCCCTCCCTTTCCCATTACCCCTCCCCTCCCCTCCCCTTCCCATTACCCCTCCCCTTCCCATTATTCCTCCACTCTGCAACACCCCTCACCTCAAGAATCTGATCCCCAACTTTCAGCTGGTTACTCTTTTCAGCAACACCATTTGACGATAGCAAGGATATAAATATTCCCGTGCCTGCCTCTCCTCCTATGATGTTAAATCCAAGGCCAACCCCCTCTGGCCGGTTCAGCACCACAGTGTGTGCTGCATGACCCTTGGCTGGTGCGGTCTAAAGAAGACAAAAAACACACTAGTTCACCATCCATCTGCTAGATATGATTCGCAAAGGAGCCCACAACACAAAGACAGCTGATACCCTCTACAAGGTGCAAAATGGTTGCAGGTAACGAATCCCAATCAACAGGAGACCTAACAGCCCCCCTCGAGGAGGCCTCTCACTGTTAACGGCCCCCTTTAGGAGGCCTCTCACTGTTAACAGCCCCCCTCAGAAAGCCTCTCATTGTTAACAGTCTCCCTCAGGGGGCCTCTCACTGTTAACAGCCCCCTCCAGGAGGCCTTTCACTGTTAACAGCCCCCCTCAGAAGGCCTCTCACTGTTAACAGCCCCCCTCAGAAGGCCTTTCACTGTTAACAGCCCCCCTCTGTGAAATGGGATTCCCTTACATCCCAAACTTACATGTACCCTCCCTCCTCCCCAAGGTACCAGCATGACAACAATTAGGGTTCAGAGCAAACAAACATGTAGATGACCTACCGTAGAGAGAACAGGAGAAACTGCTCCCATACTGCCAATGGCATTCTTCTCAACCCTGAGAAGTACCTTCTCCTGGGTACTCTTCAGGATACGGACTGCATCCTCATGAGTAATACTAACCATGGAGTTACCATTGACCTGGAGACACACCACACACACACACACACACACACACACACACACACACACACACACACACACACACACACACAGACACACACTTATGAGCACAATGTCCGGTAATAACAGTGTGCTGTACCTCAAGGATGCGATCGCCCACAGCCAACGTGCCATTCTCTTCAGCAGTTCCGCCAGGAATGATCTTGGTGATAAATATTCCATCATCCCCAAGCACATGCTGGTTACCACATCCACCACCAATGCTGAACCCAAGGCCTAGAAGGAGATGAAGGGGTGGTTATGGGACACTGTACATAAGTGGGTGGTTATGGGAGCACTATACATAAGGGGTGGTTATGGGAGCACTGTACATAAGGGGTGGTTATGGGAGCACTGTACATAAGGGGGTGGTTATAGGGGCACTGTACATAAAGGGGGTGGTTATGGGAGCACTGTACATAAGTGGTGGTTATGGGAGCACTGTACATAAGGGGGGTGGTTATAGGGGCACTGTACATAAGGGGGGTGGTTATGGGAGCACTGTACATAAGTGGGTGGTTATGGGAGCACTATACATAAGGGGTGGTTATGGGAGCACTATACATAAGGGGTGGTTATGGGAGCACTGTACATAAGGGGAGTGGTTATAGGGGCACTGTACATAAGGGGGGTGGTTATGGGAGCACTGTACATAAGTGGTGGTTATGGGAGCACTGTACATAAGGGGGTGGTTATGGGAGCACTGTACATAAGGGGTGGTTATGGGAGCACTGTACATAAGGGGGGTGGTTATGGGAGCACTGTACATAAGTGGTGGTTATGGGAGCACTGTACATAAGGGGTGGTTATGGGAGCACTATACATAAGGGGGGTGGTTATGGGAGCACTGTACATAAGGGGTGGTTATGGGAGCACTGTACATAAGGGGTGGTTATAGGGGCACTGTACATAAGGGGGTGGTTATGGGAGCACTGTACATAAGGGGGTGGTTATAGGGGCACTGTACATAAGGGGGGTGGTTATGGGAGCACTGTACATAAGTGGTGGTTATAGGAGCACTATACATAAGGGGGTGGTTATGGGAGCACTATACATAAGGGGTGGTTATGGGAGCACTGTACATAAGGGGGGTGGTTATGGGTGCACTGTACATAAGGGGGGTGGTTATGGGAGCACTGTACATAAGGAGGTGGTTATGGGAGCACTGTACATAAGGGGGTGGTTATGGGAGCACTGTACATAAGGGGGTGGTTATGGGACACTGTACATAAGGAGGTGGTTATGGGAGCACTGTACATAAGGGGTGGTTATGGGAGCACTGCACATAAGGGGGGTGGTTATAGGGACACTGTACATAAGGGGGGTGGTTATAGGGGCAGGAGGGGGCAGTTGTCGTCACATGGTCACCTTTTGCATTCTTCACTAGTGTTATGTCAACTACTCGCACAGGAGAGGCTGCCCGAATGGGGGACGTGGGCAAAGCTGGAGGAGACGTGGGCACAGCTGGATCTGGAGAAGCTGTTCTTGGTGGACTTGAAACTTCAACTGTTGTGGTGGTGGTGGTGGTGGTGGTGTGTGTGTGTGTGTCATTTATAAACCTGTATATCAATACTTCAACACACAAATCTACTGCTATAGTTATATTAATGTTTATTGTCCTGAATGTCCACCCGGGGGTACAATTGGACACCCGGGTGGACAGCAAAAAAAGTTTTTGCCGTTCGGTCATGGAAGGGACCTAGTGGCATTTAACGGTACCGGCTTATAGAACAAGTCTTTCTAGGATCGGGCCGAGATAAGTAAGGCTTAAATCCTTTCGATACCCGTAAAATGAGCCGTGCTAGCGGACCTATCCATTACGCTCCGTGCGGTACGTACAGATCGTATACGAGCCACGTAAGGTTAAATTTTTTTTTGCCAACATTCATACAGATAGTAAAATAGCTGTTTCTCTGGACTAGTGTTTGTCAACAAAAGGTGATAGAGAGCTTTCAGCTGTCTGTTTAGGCCTATGTTTAAAAGGTCATGCACGATGTTCTTTTAAACATAGCCCTACCAGCAAACAGACAGCTGAAAGCTCTCTATCACCTTTTGTTGACAAACACTAGTCCAGAGAAACAGCTATTTTACTATCTGTATGAATGTTGGCAAAAAAAAAATTAACCTTACGTGGCTCGTATACGATATGTACGTACCGCACGGAGCGTAATGGATAGGTCCGCTAGCACGGCTCATTTTACGGGTATCGAAAGGATTTAAGCCTTACTTATCTCGGCCCGATCCTAGAAAGACTTGTTCTATAAGCCGGTACCGTTAAATGCCACTAGGTCCCTTCCATGACCGAACGGCAAAAACTTTTTTTGCTGTCCACCCGGGTGTCCAATTGTACCCCCGGGTGGACATTCAGGACAATAGACATTAAGATATTTTCAAGCACCTAACAATGTATAGTTCACCTTTCTGCATTGTCCGTCTGTCGAGAGTTAAAACAGGTGTCCACTCCCTCCCTTCCATTCTTCTGATGACCTAGATGTAAAAAAGTGGACAGGAACAGTAAATCAACACTACACTATACTGGAGTACTCCACTACATGTACTGGGTACTCCACTACATGTACTGGAGTACTCCACTACATGTACTGGGGTACCACACTACACTGTACTGGAGTACTCCACTACATGTACTGGAGTACTCCACTACACTGTACTGGGTACTCCACTACATGTACTGAGTACTCCACTACATGTACTGGGGTACCACACTACACTGTACTGGAGTACTCCACTACATGTACTGGGTACTCCACTACACTGTACTGGGTACTCCACTACGTGTACTGGGTACTCCACTACATGTACTGAGTACTCCACTACATGTACTGAGTACTCCACTACATGTACTGGGTACTCCACTACATGTACTGGGTACTCCACTACATGTACTGGAGTACCCAGTACATGTACTGGGTACTCCAGTACATGTACTGGGTACTCCACTACATGTACTGGGTACTCCAGTACATGTACTGGGTACTCCACTACACTGTACTGGGGTACCACACTACACTGTACTACTACATGTACTGGGTACGGAAAGAGGACAATGTACATGTATGAGTGAGTGATCAGCTTAAGTACTGTTATCAAAAAATATCAAACCTAAAAAATGGAGGCACTTCCCGTCAATAACCTATGCCTCTCCTTAACCTCCCTCCTTCAACAACACACAGGTGTGATCTCCGCCACATGCTTTCAAATCTTCAATATTCATGGAGTAACTCACCAAAGTGACATGATGTCCAGCTCTCTTAAGAGCGTCCACAGCCACTGAGTGATTCACATCTTCAAGGGAGACACCATTAACAGACACAACCTGGTCACCTAGCCTGGAAGGTGACAAGTTCATTCGGGAGAAGAGACAAGATCTCAAAACATGCAACTTCACACTAGGCTACGACACAGAGGCACCCAAACATTTTACACGCACTACCACACCAGAGATCATATATAGAGAGAGCGATTAAAAATGAGTCACACAACATTGATTTCAGCAATTTTAGCGTGCTCAATCCTTAATCCTTGCATGAATATAACACCTGTCCACATCCAATAAAGGGGGGCGGATTTTAACACTTAAACAGAAGGCTGATTTTAGTAACAGAAATAAGCTTGTTGATAGGCAATCCACTATAGATTCATTTAGTGTTGCTAGATTTGATAGATAAGTACCATTTTGTAACTGTTTGGGGGGGGGCTTTTGTGCTATTAGTCCAATCCAGATTATTTCCAGGAGTGTGCATGTTAATTAGTATTGATTACCTGACATCTGACCACAAACACCAGCACATGTAACAAATGTCTGCAAACAAGTTTTGTGAGTACTCATCTGACCAGGAAATAGAATCCTACTGTAATGCCTTGCCTTCAAATCTACCACAGTAAATGCACACATCCAATCACATGTATATCACACATAGCCAATTCATATACCAGTGTTAAGGCAGCCCTGTTAGTTGAACATAAGTTGAGCGTTCCTTAGAGTATATCCTTTTGGTCTTACAATTAATCACTCCCTACAAGGGGTACATGAGGGTCATCACTCCCCCACACCTAGGAGCACATGAGGGTCATCACTCCCCCCTCCCCCACCTAGGGGCACATGAGGGTCATCACTCCCCACACCTAGGGGCACATGAGGGTCATCACTCCCCACACCTAGGGGCACATGAGGGTCATCATTCCCCCACCTAGGGGCACATGAGGATCATCATTCCCCCACCTAGGGGCACATGGGTCATCCCTCCTCACACAGGTACTCACGAGGGTCATCACTCCTCACAGACACCTGCACTTCCCAATCATGTACCAACAATAAACAATTAACACATGACTCCAATGATGTTGGACATCCCCTGATGAGGCAGGCACACACAGGCATGAGCTTCTGGTGTAAGGTCTGGGGACTGCACACATGTCCACACACAATGCAGCATCATTTCCTAATCACAGGTGCAGTTATTTTAATGTGATGAAATTTTATGATTAAAAAATGCTGTATCAGCAGTACACACATACCCCCTCCAACCCCCCAATTATACATACCCCCCTCCAACCCCCCCAATTATAAATACATACCCCCTCCAACCCCCCTATACATGACCCCCTCCAACCCCCCAATACATGCATACATACCCCTCCAACCCCCCAATTATAAATAAAATCCTTCCATAGTTTACACCACCCTCTTTCTCCCAAAACGGACACATATACACCCCGTCCCAACAACGGATGCTACCACACCTCAGCCTTCCATCCTGCTCAGCTACAGAATCAGGGATGATCTTGGTGATGAAGATACCACTGTGTCCTTCTGTGTGAGGGTTGTCAACTCCCCCTGCAATGCTGATCCCCAGTCCACCAGCTTTCTACAAGCACATAATTATATTAATAATAATAATAAGACCCTGAAGTAGATACATCACATATTATGCTAATGTTAACACAATACTCCCCCCCCCCCTCCCCCCCCCCCCCCCCCCTGCGAGCAGACTGGTTATGCAAACTATAACTAATGGCATAACTAATTACAACTTAGTATAACTCAGGTATAAACACACGTAATTGTTTGTACCAAATTTAGTATAACCACAGCCAGCCAGCAGTGTTAAATATTCACACACACGCGCGCACACACGCACACATACACGCACGCACACGCACACACACACACACACACACACACACACACACACACACACACACACACACACACACCCCACCCCAAACCTTTTCAAGGACAACAGTAAACTCTGTTCCCCCCTCTGGAGGAGTCTTCAGCCTCCTGGCCTCAGCATTGTTCCCTTCCCCTCTGGAGGTTGCCTAAAAAAAGGTTTAGAAAGACAATTACAATTTTCTCCTCCCCCATGCCAAAACTTAGTACAGAGGCAATGTTGTCCATTCAAACATATGCCCCACTTAAGACAAACACCACGGCTGAGTGACCTACTACCATGCTCATCAGTGTGGGTAGGAAGGTGTGTGAAACATAGCACCACAGATGCATGGGCAGCCACGATGTGGAACACATGTACACACCCATACATTAAAAAAAAAAGGCAGTGCATCTGGGCACAATTATGAATGCAGCAATGCCAGTGGGGAAAGGGTGTGTGGTAAGAATGAGAGGCAGGGTTCCAATGGCATATGTCTAGTAGTAGTACCTTTAAGGGCTCAGCTTCAGCTGTTCCATTGTGAGGAACCTTGTGGTAAAGGGTGATGCATGGGGTAGAGAGGGTCAGGTGACAATTGGGAGGGGGAGGGGGGGAGGGTGGAAAAACCAAAAATGCCACAAGACGTTCAAGGAGAGCGACTTCAATATTACCTTTGAGGAATCGGCTTCATCGGTTGCACTACGAGGAACCTTTTGGAAAAGGTGTGTGGTGCATGGGGAGGAATGGGTGTGGTAGTGGTTATGGTGGGCCTTCATTTTGTAATTTTCACGTACATGTGTGATTCAGCCCCTTGACCTTTTTTTTAGCCATGCTCACATGAGTACATTCATTTCACATCAAACGCAGTTATGCATGCTTGGAACAAATGAATATTAACTCCCAGGAGGTGATTATCAGCTTATGTCACAGGTTGGTGAAGATACACCCACCCCAGACAAACAATCCTCCCACATCATCCACCACCAACACTGTACAGAGCTCCTTCACTCAACTCACAGGTGAGAGGGTCTTCTGAACGTACTGAGTCACCTCGGCAGGAATCGGGGAAGACTGACTCTCCCACCGCTCAGCCAGTTTTAACGTCTCCGCTGTCTTGACGTCAGCAGTCTTGCTGGAGTCCTCAAGAGTAATGGTGTAGAACTCATGGATATCTGACCCAATAAGGGAAATGGTTGTGCACAGTAAGATAGATAAATTGGCAAGGGGATGAAAAGAGGAATGATATGCAGAGAAAGAGAACAGATGAGGGGAGAGGGAAAGATAAGAAGAGAGGGAAGAGATGAGGGGAGAGGGAAGAGATGAAAGGAGAGGGAAGAGATGAGAGGAGAGGGAAGAGATGAGAGGAGAGGGAAAAGATAAGAAGAGAGGGAAGAGATGAAAGGAGAGGGAAGAGATGAGAGGAGAGGGAAGAGATGAAAGGAGAGGGAAAAGATAAGAGGAGAGGGAAGAGATGAGAGGAGAGGGAAGAGATGAGAGGAGAGGGAAGAGATGAGAGGAGAGGGAAAAGATAAGAAGAGAGGGAAGAGATAAGAGGAGAGGGAAGAGATGAAAGGAGAGGGAAGAGATGAGAGGAGAGGGAAGAGATAAGAGGAGAGGGAAGAGATAAGAGGAGAGGGAAGAGATGAGAGGAGAGAGAAGAGATGAGAGGAGAGGGAAGAGATGAGAGGAGAGGGAAGAGATGAGAGGAGAGGGAAGAGATGAGAGGAGAGGGAAGAGATAAGAGGAGAGGGAAGAGATGAAAGGAGAGGGAAGAGATGAGAGGAGAGGGAAGAGATGAGAGGAGAGGGAAGAGATAAGAGGAGAGGGAAGAGATGAGAGGAGAGAGAAGAGATGAGAGGAGAGGGAAGAGATGAGAGGAGAGGGAAGAGATGAGAGGAGAGGGAAGAGATAAGAGGAGAGGGAAGAGATAAGAGGGAAGAGATAAGAGGAGAGGGAAGAGATGAAAGGAGAGGGAAGAGATGAGAGGAGAGGGAAGAGATGAGAGGAGAGGGAAGAGATGAGAGGAGAGGGAAGAGATGAGAGGAGAGAGAAGAGATGAGAGGAGAGGGAAGAGATGAGAGGAGAGGGAAGAGATGAAAGGAGAGGGAAGAGATGAGAGGAGAGGGAAGAGATGAGAGGAGAGGGAAGAGATAAGAGGAGAGGGAAGAGATGAGAGGAGAGAGAAGAGATGAGAGGAGAGGGAAGAGATGAGAGGAGAGGGAAGAGATGAGAGGAGAGGGAAGAGATAAGAGGGAAGAGATAAGAGGAGAGGGAAGAGATGAAAGGAGAGGGAAGAGATGAGAGGAGAGGGAAGAGATGAGAGGAGAGGGAAGAGATAAGAGGAGAGGGAAGAGATGAGAGGAGAGAGAAGAGATGAGAGGAGAGGGAAGAGATGAGAGGAGAGGGAAGAGATGAGAGGAGAGGGAAGAGATAAGAGGAGAGGGAAGAGATAAGAGGGAAGAGATAAGAGGAGAGAGAAGGAAAGATGAGGAGGTGAGAAATGATGGGAATGTGAAGGAAAAGAAGGAGCAGAAAAAGGGGGAAGGAAAGAAAGCAGGGTGGTAAGGAGGGGAAAGAGGAGGGGTAAGGAGGGGAAGAGGAGGGTGGTAAGGAGGGGAAGAGGAGGGTGGTAAGGAGGGGAAAGAGGAGGGGTAAGGAGGGGAAAGAGGAGGGTGGTAAGGAGGGGAAAGAGGAGGGTGGTAAGGAGGGGAAAGAGGAGGGTGGTAAGGAGGGGAAAGAGGAGGGTGGTAAGGAGGGGAAAGAGGAGGGTGGTAAGGAGGGGTAAGGAGGGGAAAGAGGAGGGTGTGGTAAGGAGGAGAAGAGGAGGGGTAAGGAGGGGAAAGAGGAGGGTGGTAAGGAGAGGAAAGAGGGTGGTAAGGAGGGGAAAGAGGAGGGTGGTAAGGAGAGGAAAGAGGAGGGTGCTAAGGAGGAAAAGGAGGAGGGGTGATGAAGTAAAACAAAACAGCTGGGCGGCTTGGAAGAGAGACAAGGTCAAATAGGAAGGAAGAGGAAGTTACATGAGTTAAGGTACTAACATTAAGACAATACGTTCTTGGTAGTGTTAAGCCACAACCACACTACAACTTCTAACGCCCTAATTAAAAACGCGCCTTTCACCCCTCCCACCCCATCCCCCCCACCCCCTTCCCCTCCCCTTCTATCTCCTCTTACCAAGTAACGCCTGGAAAAGCTTGGAGCGGATAGCCACGATGGCCTTAGTGAGGGCATCTCGGAGAGCCTGGTTGTCTGTTCCTGCGAGCCGCTTCCTGTACTCTTCCAGGAGCTCAAGAGCCCGGTGCGCATCTAGTATTACAAAGCAACTGAAATTTAGTTGCACCACACACGCACACGCGCGACCCACAAGCGCGCGCACACATACACAAGCAGGCACACATACACGCACAACACACACGCGCGCGCGCGCACACACACACACACACACGCTTACACACACCCATACATAATATAACGTGAGAGGTCGTGAAAGAATAGGAGGGCACAAGAAAAGTTTGAAGGACAGTGACAAAAAACACAGCCAATAAGATAGGAGCATGTCAGATTAAGATTATGGTGCACCTTGCTTCCGAACGGGCATTGCGACCACGATGTATTGGACTTATTGCACTCCCGCTTTCGACCTTCCGCCTCTCACTTCAAGAAAAAAAAGATGGTGGCGGTCAATTAAAGTTTGTGAATGCCGGAAGTGGGGGTACATGTATTGATTTTGTGTTACATCATTGTGGGTGATGATGGGGTTTCTTCTATCGTTAAACGGTTGAATTCTTGCCTGCGCAGCTCATATATGAATGTGGTAAAATTCAGTGATAAATACATGTATTGGCAAGGTAATAGCTAAGATTCAAAGGCGCATGCGCACGAGGCTTGGCCTGTCCACACCTATGGCAGGTTTTTTTTAAATAGCTTATTTTGGTCTCTATTAATAGTACTAGTATTGGACAGAGCGGAGACTGGGACTCTAGTATTATCTACCAGTCCGTATTCGGCACGGATGGCTCTCGGGCTTGGGCACTCGCAGATCAGGTCGACGCCTTTGCCAAGCCCTGACTACGATTATTAATTATTATACGGAAAGTCGGCCCATAGATTAAAAAGGTATTACGGAACGGGATTGGAAACGCTATATCCACAGTGCAATATTTCATCATCGTTTCGCATTAAATTCGCGCGGGCTCTATCGAGGGGCGATGAAGAAACTTGCTTGAGTAGAGACACCAAAGGTAGGAAAAGCAAATTATGATCGTAAAAATCGTTTAGAAACCTGTATATTCGGAAGCGCGTCCAAATGAACCAGCTTTTAGACGTTGTGCCTTATACAATGGTGAAACAAGTGGATTTAGCCTTGCGAATCGCTTGATTGATTAATTGATTAACGCGTTCTTTTTATGCATTGCCGATACAGGATGCACCGGCAAGGACGGTTATCAAGAAACAAGAAGTACGAATCTGGAAATGTCAAATGCAGTGCCCTGACTGTCCATTGGTACTGACGTATGGGTGAGGGCAAGAGTGGCCAACCTGAAGCAGCAGGAAAAAAAAACGAAAAAAAAAAAACGTGTATGGCGTCATATTTACATGAAACAGTGTCAGCATTGCAATGTATTGCGTTTCCAATCCCAAGGTTGTCCCGCCCGCTCAGATAGGAATACTATAAAATATCTTTGCAACGTCGACGACGCTACTATGATATGGCGATAACGGCTAACGATCTGCCAGAATCTAGTTGTACAAAATACATAGTGATACAGGCCCTTGGCGGTCGTTTTCACCTGCTATTATATATCCGGCCGAATTAATACGTGCAATCAAGCCCTGGTTTGTACACGCGCGTGTGGTGACAACGAGAGGGAGAGCACTAATTGGAAAACTCGGCAGATGGCAAGTGTATGCAAAACTATAAAGTAGTCTTCCGTAATTTTAGGTGAATGGTTTATTCTGTACGACTTTCAGTTCAGGAAGAAAAGAGGTGATGATTCTTCGCATCGTAACGACCGACCGAAAGGCAAGAAAAGGAACAGCAACAGTGCCAATCCTTTCCTGTATCCCTTGCTGATCGGCGCAGGCATCGTCACTGTAACTGTGCTGGCGTGTACAGCTTGGTACCTGAACTATCAGACTGGCCACGGAGAACCCTCAGTAGGAGGAAGAAGGCGCTCCGGAAGCTTTGGCGGGATGCTCCTGGGACCGCCGCTAGTTTCGCGCCACACGGAGCGACAAGGAGCAGTCACTGCCGCGTTCAGGCACGCGTGGAAGGCGTACAGGGAGTACGCTTGGGGCAAGGACGAGCTCAGACCAGTGACGAAGACCAGCAACGAGTGGTTCAACCTGGGCCTTACCCTAGTGGACTCATTGGACACCATGTGGTTGATGGGGTTGAAAGAGGAGTTTGAGGAAGCGAGACGGTGGGTGAAGGACGACATGGTGGTGGCCCAGGACAAGGACGTGAACCTTTTTGAGACCACAATCCGGGTCCTTGGAGGGCTGTTGGCAACGTACCATCTGACAAACGACACACTCTTCTTAAATAGAGCTGTGAGATGATGTGTGGAGATAGACTTCTTAGGGTTAATGTCATTTTTGTTTAAACTTTCTTGTTGCTTCCTCCTTCCCCTGTCCAGGTAGAGTTGGGAGAGCGGTTGCTCCCATGTTTTTACAGCAGCTCTCTTATACCATTTTCTGACATCAACTTGTACACTGGGAAAGCACACGCACCGGAATGGGGACCGGACAGTTCTGTCTCTGAGGTCAGCACTATTCAGATCGAGTTCCGGGACCTCACAATGCTCACTGGTAATAAAAAGTTTCAGGTATGTGTGGGGAGGGGCCAAAGGGTGCATACAGTGGTGGTATGGAGGGGGCCAAAGGGTGCATACAGTGATGGTATGGAGGGGGCCAAAGGGGGCTTACAGTGGTGGTATGGAGGGGGCCAGAGGGTGCATACAGTGGTGGTATGGAGGGGGCCAAAGGGTGCATACAGTGGTGGTATGGAGGGGGCCAAAGGGTGCATACAGTGACGGTATGGAGGGGGCCAAAGGGTGCATACAATAGTGGTGTTTAGATGTACGTGGGTGTGATATATAACAGGCTGTGTGTGTGTGTGTGTGTGTGTGTGTGTGTGTGTGTGTGTGTGTGTGTGTGTGTGTGACTGTGTGACTGTGTGACTGTGTGTACCCCAAATTTTTCTACCTTCAGGAGGTGGTTGACAGGACGATGGACAAGCTGCAGGCCCAACCCAAGCAGGACAGTTTGGTGCCACTGTTCATCAATGCCGAGACAGGCCGCCTTCGCCCCGGCACACTGACCATGGGGGCCAGGGCCGATACATATTATGAGTACCTCTTGAAACAGTGGATCCAAAGCGGGAGAAAGGAGACCAAGTTGGTTTGGGGGGAGAGGGGGGGCATGGATGTATGTATGGGGGAGGGAGGGGGCAATGATGCACATGTGTGGGGGGGGGGGGAGGTAGGTAGTTTGGTGAGTGTACTTAGTTGGGACAGAGCATGGGGTGGGTATCATGGATTAGGGTCAGGTAGGTGGGTTAGGGTCAGGTAGGTGGGTATCATACATGTGTCAGGTGGGTTTGGGTCAGAGATTAAATATCTAACTGACCAGGTTTAAGAAGTGGTTCATGTCGGCAATGAAGGGAGTGGAGAAGAGACTTGTTGCACGTTCCAAGCCGTCCAATCTTACCTTTGTGGGCGAGGTGAAGGAGAGTGGTGAATTTTATCCAAAAATGGTACGCCATTGAAGTGTCAACCAGTCTAGTAACTGTGACCTCCTTTAGGATCATTTGGTCTGCTACCTACCAGGACTGCTGGCCTTAGGGGTGCACAATGGCCTACCCCAGAGTTACATGGCCCTTGCAACCAACTTGATGTACACATGCTATCAGATGTACCAGAGGATGCCCACTGGTCTAAGCCCAGAGATAGCTCACTTCAATATGAAGGCCACATCAACTGAAGATATCTATGTGAATGTGAGTACCCTGTACGGGATGGAATGTAGTTCATGTAGGCATTTAAGGGAGTGGTTTGAGCTTTGAGGGATACACCCCCCCCCCCCCCCCCCCCCCCCCCCCCCATGGCTGACAACTGCATGGTTCACAACAAAACAGGATGCTTAACTTCATTCAACAACTAATTATTGTGAAGGTGAAAGCGATGATTATGCAAGCAACAGGGTAGTGCATTATGAAGATCAATATGTGCTTTTTATCAGGACCAGTGGGAAAGCTTGTAGGGATGCCAAAGGATGTGTGGTTTTCAAAAACTCATAGCGTGCTTTTCATTTAAGTTTTTTGGGGGTTAGAAAGCTTGAGCAATGGATGGATTACTGAGTTCCAGGCATCTCCCTTTCGCACCTCTGTTGGCATTATTGTAAAGCTGATTAGTTGCTTTACCACATTATCAACGTGAAGGGGAAAATGCCAGACAGCTGATTGGCACACCTAAACTCTGATTCCGTGGGTTCTTTTATTTAAGTGTTACAATGGTGTTATCCACCCTTGTATTTACGTGTTTGTGTGTGTGTACAGGCTTGTATATGTGAAACAACCTTAATTCATTAATTTTCTCCTGCTAGGCTCTTGACCGTCATAATCTCCTTCGACCGGAGACTGTGGAGTCTCTCTTCTATATGTACCGGTTCACCAAAGAGGAGAAGTATCGTGATTGGGGTTGGAACATTTTCCAAGCATTTGAGAAGTACACGCGCATTACAGGGGGAGGATACACTTCCATCAACAATGTAATGGACCCTGCCAAGGTGGAGTACAGAGACAAAATGGAGAGCTTCTTCCTTGGGGAGACACTGAAGTATTTCTTCCTATTGTTTTCCGACGATGACTCCGTCATTGACCTTGACTACTGGGTTATTAACACAGAGGCCCATCCCTTGCCCATATGGACCCAGTATTACTGAATATTTGTGTGGGAGTTCAGTTGTATTTTGGCAGTATTGGGGGCAGTTATTGAATTTTTTT
This sequence comes from Eunapius fragilis, assembly GCA_963681505.1. Classification (NCBI taxonomy): domain Eukaryota; kingdom Metazoa; phylum Porifera; class Demospongiae; order Spongillida; family Spongillidae; genus Eunapius; species Eunapius fragilis. The sequence goes on from OY811985.1 coordinate 1,168,504, forward strand.
TTTTAATACCATATCCTTGTTAGCCAACATGTGTTTGAACAACCAATGCCAATTGCCTCATTCAGTTGGCCCTATATGAACAAAGCTTGTTTTAGTCACTTCATTAAATTCTGTCTTTGCCTCTCTTGCTGACTGATCCAAATTCTCATTTGTCATGCAGTTTATTAACAAATGTTATTAACCCTTGCAGCTTGCTTTCGTCAATTGACACAGCAAGTTACTTTGATGTTTCCTTGCAACATTGTTGCCGTGAATAGACCGACCTCCTTTCTATTCACGGCAACATGTTGCCTAGTGTATGCTTAAAGGAGCTTGATAACATATTAAGCCCTAATGGACACATATTTAGCCACAGTTTTCAGATAGCACAAAGTCTTTTTAAAGTAACTTACTTTTTGCTGTAATGTCTTAATTTCACCTTTTTAAAAATAAAACAAATGGGACCTTTTTGCGAGGCTTGTTTATTTAATACCATATCAAAGGGTATGATGCTTTGGCAGTAACTGGTCATTGCAACAGATATCTGTAGTTATGTTACTCACACATACAGTTGTACATGAGATCAAGACAAAACGAAGTCATGTAGTTAAGATTTTAGACAACAATTGTGTGACTTATGACAGATGGAAGGAGTGTCTCCCTTCCTGGATGGCTACACTCAACTTTTCTCTCATCACATCTACTGATGAGTAGTCAGGTAGCTTGAGATAGTTCACACAGGTCATTACTGAAGGTAGGAAGTGGTCTGGATTTTGTGGAGGGTCAACAGATTTGCAGACTATAGTGAGTGGTGGGTTAAGAGCCTTGAAGCCTGAAACAAAACGTGCAAAAATTAACTTATGGGTACACTAATGTGCTTAACTAACCTCCAACAGGGAGCCTTGGGCTTCCAGTAACAAACTGGACAAACTGCCTTTGTTCAGTACTATTGTATGCACTCAGCACTTCAAACAAAAACTGGACAGCTCTGCTGTCATGAGAGTAACCATGATTTGGCCTGGAATATTCCATAAGCTCTGCACAACACAATGATTATCAAAATCACATGAACTGATACATGTAAGTACTTCCATATCCATACCCTTGTTGTCCCACTTCTGGTTGTTTGCTCCACACAGCAAGGCATCCATCTGACAGGAACAGAACGTTAATCTCCCTTCCCTGATGGCTACAGCACGTATGCACACACACTCACACCACACAATCCTACCTCTGAAGGGTAAAAGCCGCATAGACTACTGATAGGGAAAACAATATTAAATCCTTCTCTGAAAGCTTCCATTTGCCTAGCCACACCCCTGAACATAGTCCAGTCCACCACCAGCTACAAACAGAACAGAGCTTGTGACATACACTGGAAATTAATGGCATAAGTGCCTTAAGATATTCATCCAGATTGTGCACTGTGACTGCTATCTCCTTCCCGCCAACCTGCCAAACAAGGACACAAAAACAGTCTACATCACAGGCATGTACCTTAACACACATGATATGTACCTTCAGTTCAATATCGGGATACCCAGGTAGAGTGAAGTCCAAGTCAAGATCCTCAACAGACCCACCACCCTCAAGAGTGAGGGACTCAATACCAATAGCCAATGCCTTTCCACTCTGTAACATACAAGCGGTGAGATATTGAAACTGCACATAAAACTATGCAAATAACCGAGTGCATCAGTACTGCTTTTCCAACTTACCAGCAAGGGATCACTCTCTAAAGCATGTTTCTTCACTGCGACTGCTGCCAACTGAGCAAAGGATCGTGCAACAACTGTATCAACATACTACGGAGAGAACGTATTTGAAACACGTCAGAAAAGCTCCAATCAGAGCTACCTGTAAATCCTGTGCAGTGAATGTGTCCTCCGTATGCAACATCCACTTATAGAAGGCTTCACTGAGAGAAATGTCAAGCTGCAGGGAGGGTAGATTATTGTACTGCCCTGAGCAGCATCTCTTTGAGGAACCTACTATTCTTGAGTCCATCAGTGATTTTGCAATAAGTTTTCCCAATGTTCTGAATCTACTACACACTTCCTCAACCACTCTGAACTCAGTAGATGAACCCAACGGAGCTAAAATCAATAGTTAAATTTAACCTAAATACAGAAACCTCTTTATACTTACCAGGAAAGAGGCCTACTGTGCTGTGAATATACTGGGTACCACCACCACTTGAGCCTAGTAGCACAACAGTGATCATAACACACACACCCACACACACATACACACACACCCACACACACACAACATACACATACAACACACACACATACAACATACACATACAACACACACACACACACACACACACACACACACACACACACACACACACACACACACACACTACCAAGGATGGGAGGACAGAGGTCTCCTCTCCACATTTTTAGATCAGCACGCTGGAATTCCTTTGACACCAACGCATAAAACTCAAGGGTGGGGCCTAGTCCAGTGCCAACCTATGCACACAAATTTCAGGTGCTATGCTGATGTAGCTCACCACATGCAACAGTGCTCACCTCATCTTCAAAGCTGACTTCTAGCAAGGCTTTGCCTCCAGCCAGGTCACTCAGAATTTTGTCAGCTTGCTCAAGGAGGTTGTCGCGCTGAACCACACGCTAAATAGGTAAAGTATAATCTCTGGCATAGTGCTGGGTAGTAACATATAAGTACCTTCTTTTTGTCCAACCTTGGAGACACTGTCTGCGAAGAGTCATCAGTGGTAAGGTCTGGCTGTTGTTTCTAGACAAGTTGTAACAAACATTGATAGGATCTCTACTAGGATCAGCTAAATGTTAAGTGACCTCATAGTCAACTAAATGTTAAGGCATATATGACAACATAGCTGACTACACCACTTGCACACAAATGTTAAGTGACCTCATAGTCAACTAAATGTTAAGGCATATATGACAACATAGCTGACTACACCACTTGCACACAGCTATACCATGCACCAGCACAGCTATTCAAAGAAGAGAAACTAACCTGCAGCCTTGATATAGCTCTGTCTCTATCAAATGTTGTCAGATAGAATAAAGTCTGACGACATTCAAATGGGAACAAGAACGGGCTGTTGAATGTAACATAGCACATAGATACTAGTTCGACACTAAGAGAACGACCTACCATGTCTTGACCAGAGTCTTCAGCCATTGGGGTACACTCCCTGTCATCACATTAAATGGATCTGTGCAAAACAAACATTCAGTAAATTCCAATACACACACACACACACACACACACACACACACACACACTCACACACACACACACGCGCACGCACACACACACGCGCACGCACACACCTTGAAGCTGTCTGACGGCTTTGGCTGTCAGCTTGTTACTAACAAATTCATTCATTGCAACAAGCGGATTGCCTGCCACACCCTTGAGGGAAAGAAGGTATAAGCCTTGCATTGGAGAGGTCACCACAAAAGACTTCAAACCTCATAAAGATCAGCCCAGTGACAGTTAAGTTGAAACAATACATTAATTACACGGATAAGAGGCAGAGATGGATCTTCAGCATCTGAATTGAGTTGATAAAATAATAATAATAACCTTGATGCATTCTGTCAGTTAAGATCCTACCTTTAAACTCCATACTCACACACTCCTTGAGTGCTCGGTGAAGGGGGGAGATGTACACTGCATTAGGATAAGGTTCCGTTCATGTTATTACACATACTCTCTACCTCACCCTTACCTTTATCCTTTTCCTTAGCAGGTTCCCCAAGGGAAAACTTCTCCCTGCTAGATGATCTGGTCATCTTAACACTTCCAACGTTGCCTCCGCTGATGCTGGTGGCTGCAGCCTTCGTGGGTATTGATGATCGCTTCCTCAGGCTACCACCACTGCCTCCCCAGGCTAGCCTGCGTGACGTGCTTGGCTGTTCCCCGGGAGGAGCTGAAGTGACCACTGGCATAGAACTACTTTTGCTTGAACTGGCAGTGGAGTTCCCACTACCACCACCATCGTCATGTGTGGCCAGCCTATAACTGTTGTAAACATTTTTGGTAAGTGTAAAGATAACATACTACTCAATCCACATACAAGACTACATAGCTGTAGCAGAATACTTACTATAGAGTATGCGCTTTCACCCATATATCCGGACGGCCCAATGGCGTTATTTCATCTTCAGTTTCTGAAGCCCCACCCTTCAAAACAAAAGAACAATAATGACAATCGAAGGGTTACAAGCAATACATTAGCCTACCAGTGCAAACTGCCTAATGGCTTGGAACACAGTCATACTATAAGGCAATAGTTGGTCACCTATCAGGAACTCCAATTGATGCCTATGAGCAGATGTGTTAAAAGTTTGTGGTGGTCATGCTTTGATCTTACTTGTCTCCTGCCAAGGCCTGTAAGCTCAGCAACTAAGAAATGAACATATGACCTCCTATATGAAGACCTTGCTATCGAGGCAACTTACCACAGAATCATCTACTTCACTATCTTCAGAACTAAGAATGCAAAGAACATTAACTACACATACAGCACAGAGAGCACGCAATGCAACTTACGTATCCCAATCCTCGTGCTTTCTGCCTGCCTGTAATTTAAAAAAAGTCAAAACCTCTAGGCACTACAAAAACAATAATACACATGCACACACACACACATGCATGCAATATCAATCGGCATCACTACCAACTCATCCGTACCACTGCCCTGCACGAAAGTGAATGCGATGTACGTTCATACCTGATCCTGTTTCCCATACCCTCTGATCACCATGTATCTTTCCACAGCCTGACATAGGTGACATAGGTGATATTAATAACAGTAAGTTTCATGCACACACACACACACACACACACACACACACACACACACATACACATACCACACACACACACACACACACACACACACACACACACACACACACACACACACACACACACTGAGCTCTTACCTGTACAGTAGCCAACGGGTCTATCCTAACTGGGCCACCCTTCCATTGGCTGATGTTGACGGCAGAAGGGTGCCTTTCAAGGTTGCACTGAAGTACAAAGAAATGTACAGTGGGGTCAAGAAAATAGATGTGGGGTCAACTTACTTTGATCTGATGAGAACTGAAGAATTTCAGTGCTTGTGAACCTCTGTGTGTACACACATACACACACACACACAGCAGACTGAAAAAGCTATTATAATATCATCATGCTTACCTTCTTTCAGGTAAGTCATGAACTTTAACACTAAACTGTTCCAACAAATTCATACACCCATGGAGTTTTTGGAGCAGTGCAACCAATCCAGCTGGCTGCATTGGAACCTGAAATTGATGCACAAAGTGTGTTAGCCCTATCACACATTTTTGTAATACAATCAGAACCTATGATACAATGCAAAACTGTAATGAAGGCAGAAGCTACATTTGATATGCACACACAGGATGCCAGGTTGCAAATTTTTTTTTTCACAAAGCAAGCAAGACGATAGTACAATCCAATAAGATCCTTTATCCCTAACTGGATACCTTGTAATATTGGCAACTACAATTAAGAATTTTATTACTGTTTATATTAGGCAAAGTAAACATCTAAAGATTTTTAAATTTCAGATCCAGCCTGTTATTTAAATTAAATACACTGCACATCATAAAAGATACTGTTTCCAGATTGTTTTGCATTCACAATAAAAGTGCCATGATAAATCATAGAGAGTGCAATAATGTAAAATGCACACCCACACACACACCAACACAGACAGACAGACAGTGGGGCTAATTAAGAACTCACCCAGTTGGTCAGAGATGAAGCTTGATCCTAACAATAGTAGAAGTAGCAGAACATTCACACACATTCTGACCAACAAACTACAGAGCTTACCGGAAGATCCATGAAGATTTGTACAAACTGCCTCAGCCTGGCATTAAGTGGAGCATAGCACTGTGCATCATCTGTGGTTAGGTAGCTTCAAAAAAACAAAGGTATCAATCCAAATACATCCTGCACATAAAAAAGATGTGTTACCTCATCAGTTTTATATGGAAACGACAGTGAAGGAATTCAAATGCTGAAAGGCAACTTTCAGGCTGCACCAGTACTGAGCAGAGAGTCTGTGTGGAGAAACTCCGGTAATAAGCAGCCGTGTGGAAGGGTGAGTGCAATAAACAGGTGCCTCACATTAAGGGCAGCTGAGCCAGAAGGTGAGGTGACATCAAGCTGTTTAGACGACTCTTCAAGCTTCTTCATTACCTCTTGGGCTACATACTGTTCACTGCACCACTGCTGTACAAAGGCAGTGGCCTGTTTCTGAATCCACTCCTGCACTTTCTCTTTGATGGTGCCTGAATACAAGGCTTCATCACCAGGTGAGCCTGCCATCATCAACTTGGGCTCAGGTTTAGTTGGAATACTGATGACAGGGACCTCTTGAGGAGGGGGAACAGGCGGGGGTTTAGGCACTTCTTCTTCACTCCGGCCCCTCGAGAGAGACTTCCTGAACTGCCTTCTACCTTTACGAAATATGTCTGACAATTTTCTAGGGGGAAAAAGTTCAGGCCTTATATACTGCGATTGTTTGCGACAAACTGTGTCTTGTTTATATGTATAAAGTTATAAAAATGCTCTCTGCATCACTATAACTTCTGAACGATTAACAATAGTGGTTCAAAGATTAAATATCTTTCTGCAGGGGTGTTCATATCGCTTCACAATTGGTACATACGTAGAGGAGTCCTGTCTCTATTTATTTCATAATGCAAGCACAGTTTACCTGCTCCTTTCGTGCCAATGATTTAGGCACCCACTCCCATACATTTAATAGGAAGTGGGTGCCTAAAATTATTGGCAAGAAACAAGTGTGCACAACTATAGCTTTGCAACGGCTGAAGTAAAATAAACAAACAGGACAAGTACTTACAGGACTCATCTACATATGTACCAAGCGATTTGAACACTCCTACAGAATGATATTTAATCTTTGAACCATTAGGGCTAACAACTTCATATGTTCCCTAGAGAGAAAATGCAGGAGACTATAAGATTGTGCTATAGAGAAATTTGTGTTGAAAACAGGGATTCAAAACAGAAAGCATTTTATACATATATAAATGAGACACAATTTTGTCTTGAACTCCCAACTATTACCTTATATAAGTCATTGAATTTAATACCACCTAAAAAAGATATTTCTATGCTTTGAGTAAAACGGACAGGTATTTAAATAGTGTTTATATAACTTTGTATGACTGCTTATTAGCACATAAAATATTAGTTGAGTTATTAACAATTTCATAGTTATAAGACTTATCAATCACAACCTCCCATTTGTTTAGAACACATTAATGAACTAGTTTCAATACAGGTATTCCTGTTGCTGCACAATTGAGCTACAATTCAAATCAAGCCCACCATCAAACAACACCAATCCAACAATACAATGCCACCACTTAAAACATGTTAACATAAGAAATTTCTATCTTCCTAGTACCCAATAAATATATTAATAGTACCACCTACTTTCTGGTGGATGTTGGGGTTTGTGGAGAAGCCTCAGGTACAGTAGGAACCGGAACACCAGCAGTGGCAGCAGGGGGCAGTAGTGGTGCAAAAGGGGGCCCCATCTCCTCCTTTGGAGTAGCTAGCATCTTGAGAGGAATGTCTCGCAGTGCCTTCATGTGATGCATCACGCCCTCCCGATGGAAGTACACCAGGAATGTATCAGGCAACTTCTGGATGAGCACATTGGCCATCTGCAGAGCACCCACAACTATTTTGTAGTCTTGAGACTGCAGCATCATAGCTAGATGGCTACAAAAAACAGAATAGCAGTATTTGAAGAAATCAGCAGACATGAGCAAACCTGGACACAGTAAGGTCTTTCAGGATGTCTTTCAAGACATCAGCTCTAATCAAAGAAGGTACATATTTTTAAAAACATGCCAACACATTGAACACTTACCCTGTGTAGTAGAGCATCCTCAACATTGTCCTGAGGCACTTGTGACGCACTGTAGATCCAGCCTTCACCAGGAAATATATACACATTATGATTTAACCCAGCCACACACTGCTCAACACACTCACCATTGAGTTGAACACTTCGTACAAGGCACCAAACAAAGCTCTTATGAAGGAAGTACACAACCGGGGCTCAGCAACTAATAACATGGCTCTTGGGTCTGCTTTTGGCTGTCAGAAAGACAACAAAACAAAAAACAAAAAAAAAAAGTGACAAGACCAGCTCTAAACACCATTATCTGCTGTCTAACATCAGGTAGCTGCTTGCTTCCCTTGTCTATGTCAATGACCTGCCTTCGTACTGGCCTTGTGGTACCTGTATCCTCATTGATCTGATGTGTCATATATCATTTGTTTGCATGTGTGTGTGTGTGTGTGTGTGTGTGTGTGTGTGTGTGTGTGTGTGTGTGTGTGTGTGTGTGTATGTGAATGGAATCATAATCATTCATTGTATGTACGTTACATGTGACACTAAAGGTTCATGACATAAGATACCACAAGTAGTAAATTTTATAGACATACAAAATGTAATATCAAGTTACATGTGACACTAAGGATTCATGACATACCATACGGTTTTATTGAAATATAAGGCAATGTGGTGAGCCAAGGCCATACAACATACCTGCTGCATAGAACTAAAGTCCAGGACATAAATGTTTCCCATAACCACAAAGTTAACCTCCTCTTCACGTGATGTGTGCCCAGCCTAGGTAGGTAAGTGTGGATTGGAAGCAGAATAGGCATTGTGGGCTACCTCAAAGAGTCTGTTCTCAAATGTGCCATAGTCCCGCCATGTTCCATCACTTTCCTGCCACTGCCATTGGACCTACAGAGAACAATGATTACATGCCCCTAGCCATACACACAACCTCACTAACACACATGCACACATAACACACAACCGCGCACGCATGTGCAACCACATTAAAACCGTACGTAGTTACAAACAACTGCACACACACACACACACACACACACACACACACACACACACACACATCATGCACACGCACATCATGCACACACACAAACACCCCACACACATACACACAAACATACACACACATACTGGTGTCACAGAGTGTCGCTTTGTGGACATAAGCTCATCGATTTGGAAGATTCCTGTGGCGGATGCCAAACCATGTGAGACTACCATTACAAACCATGTGAGACTACCATTACAACCAAATGCACATACCGTCCATTGGGAGTGGTGGTAAGAGCTCACTGCAAAGGAAGACAAACAGTTGTGACAACAGAGGACAATGTGCAGCAGTACCGGTGCCTCACCTGGTAAGTGATAAGATCTCATAGATTTCATTCGGGGAACGTGATACTAGCTGAAACACAAAATTTGATGATATATGGGTGTAGTTGCCAACACTCAGTTAACTAACCTCCAAGTTTTCCAGTGTAATTTCTCCAGAGCCAAGCAGCAAATATCGCAGTGTGTCAGCAATATCTAAGTTTTTTTTTTTTTTTTGAAACCAAATTTTGTCCATGCTCTTAAGATAACCAGGAACTCACTGAGCTTAAGCAGGTCAACTGCTAACAGTGGACAGGAACCACAAAGTGTAGAAAGCATCTTCAGAACAGTTACAAACACACTAGAGCTTATGACTGGTGGAGACACTATCATCTGAGAAACAAAACTATGAAGTGTTTTTAGGTACAAACTCTGGCCTAGGTGTACCAGTTGTTGGAGGTTATTTAGCAAGCCATGTGATGCAACTTGATGAAGTATTTTCTATTGAAAAATTTAATAATAAAAGAACACGTTTAATAATAAAAGTATTGTTTATTGGGCTTACTGGATTGGTACTGAAATTATCAGTCAATCGTGAGAAGCACATACAACAGCTTTCTACTGAACGTTTGTCTTGAGTCAGCAACCTGCTAGACAGAACAGGTATGGCATCAGCCACTAGGGCAAAGTCTTCCTCTGTGATGAACTGGCAGCAGTTCGCCGCTACACTCAGGGCACAGCGCTGACAGCACAAAATAGAATACATAAATAGCGCTGACAGCACAAAATAGAATACATAAATAGCTATAACAGAAGTACACACGTACCTGAGTGCCTATGGAGAAGAAGTCCAAGTACAACAAGCAAGCATTTAGTCCTCCCTACAAGGGAAAGTACAATGTAAGCATCAAATACTTGCAGTCTACCATTCTTAATGAAACCCCACCGCCTGAAGAATAGCTTTGCTGTGCTTCCTTGAGAGCATTTCGAGTGTTGTAAGGGCTTGCTCTGCCACATCCATGCACTGGATGACTTGGAGCTTCTCAATGAGCAAAGGAATGGCATCAGCTACCACCACTGCCGATCTGGGAAGTGCCTCCATCATGTAAGTCAGTGCTCTGCAAGCATTCACCAGCTGCCCATGGAGGTGAGAGTGGGCAAAAGTGAACCTGTCAGTATAAGCTGAGGGTGCCCACAACGGCTTTTTAATAACCACAAGACAAGCAAACTTATACATGTAACACATTACAAGTAAACATACATGTACTGACAAGTTACACCCAATGAATATGCTAACAGGCAACCAAAGAATTGTTTTTCTACGAGACCTCAGACCAACTCTGTTCAAAAGGTTACTAACCATATCAAAATTGTGTTCCATGGAAAGAAGATTGATCTGTAGACAAATCAAGCAAAATGCTTAATCCCTTGGGTTACTGTATATTACACACACACACACACACACTTACTAGTGCTGGCACCGCCTGTTTCACTGGGAACCCGCTCAACGTGTCTTCATTGCCCATTACCAAGAGCTGACCCAGTTCAATGCAAGACTGCAGTTGAACACACTCATCCTGCATCTGCTCAATGCCAGCCAAAAGTTGCACTGCTTTGGAACCTTCGTTATTTAAAAGGAAGTACATGTAAACTTAAAACTAGCTCAGTGAGTTTCTCTTAACTGTTTGAAGAGCTGGCTGACTTGTGAAGTATCCAATGCATCTTGGATCCCAATGCACCAAGAAGATGAGGTGGTAGACCTCGTGCCTCAAGTAAAGCTTTAGGTTGAAGAAGAAAACTTAAACCTTCACCCCGCTCCACTCTTAACCTCTTTTCTTAACATGCTACCTACATTGCAGCCTTCGGGTCTCTTCAGACATCATTGCAAAGGGGTCTGTGGCCCTGCCCTCACCACCAGGACCCCCACTGCTGGCTCCACCTCCACCAGAATAGGAAGGGGTCTGATCCTCATTTTCATTGCCCTGCTGCTGGAGCCCTTTGTTACCTGGGGACGAGTAGTTACAAGGTGAGGATGTGTGCAACAATGGATACAAAGGCAGACAGACAGACTCTGAAGAGTTCCCTACCAGTGTTATCTTTGGTACTAAAGTTATACATCACACAAGGGTCATGGAGGCAAACAGAGAGAAGGTAAGTAAGAGGAAACATCATATACTCTTGAACCTACCCATCAGAAGCCATGCCTATCTGTATAAAATCGTCAACAGATGGAACAGATATGTTATTAACAATCTTGTAGTCCCTGTTTTGGCAAAGATTAAGGTGCAAATGAGTTCAACAAAACCACCTTTTGCGCCTGTAACTTATGACACAACAGTACCCAGGCTCACCTATTGACAGTTGCACCTCTGGTCTTGCCCTTTCCTTTCTTCGATGCACTGTTCCTCACAATTCTCTCTGACCTTTCCTTTTCCAGGGGTATGTGTGTGTCTACCACGGCCTTTACTTTCCCTTTACCAGCAGCCAAATCTGCACTGTTCCCTCCTACAGTCCTCCTCTTCTTGCCCTTCGGCTTGGTTTCCTGTTGTGGGTCACCTGGGTCTTCACTTGCTTTCCTTGTGTTTTTGTCTCGATTTGCCACTTTGTGCAGGACCTTCTGCCGCTTCTGAGGTACCTTGGATACGGTTTCCCTGCCTTCCTCTTCTGATGAATCAGATAGTTCACTAGCAGAAGCACTGATCTGAGTCAGTGCACTCTGCTTTGTAGGTAGCTTGAGGCTCACTTTCACACTATCACTATCTGTGTTAACCAACACGTGATTATTCTTACTCCTATTTACAGGGATGGGAAGAGGCTCAGGTTTCTCTTTGGCACTGCTGGGCGTAGCAATCTCAGTCCCAGCTGAGACACGAAGCCGTGATGACCTCCTAACGGCACTTGAAGGCTCTGTTACTAAGCTCGTGTCACACTCTGACAAGGGTTCAGCAACACACTCAGTTTTTTGTTGTAACAATTGTGAGCCTGTCCCTTTCAACTGCAGCCTTTGTGAACGTCGCGGAGTTTGTGACACAACTGTATCTGGAGACAGTACTCTAGCCCTATGCATAAAATCACGCGTTGACATATCATACAAATGCACACATCACACCACATCGTACACCTACAAAATACAACAATAAAAACCTCAAACACACACCACAAAACGTACATATTTTTTACTGCACTTGCCTACTTCGCTTACTTTTTCGTATTCTTTTGCTCCGTATTAACCGAAAGACTGCGTTTTCCCTGTGGATTCCTGTAATAGCATTGATAAACAATACTTATTATGCACTCCTCTATTTAAAGCCCATTGAAAGCACAAACAGTCTAGGTCACTTTACTATAAGCGCTTTTCAACGTCATTGGTTAAACTTATATTTTCACGACTGGAAGCACTCTCCACTGTAATGGACATATTTCTTTCCCACAATACTCCAACTTACGACGGTAGAACAAACCTAGTATGCGAGGAATCCTCGTTCTGAACTACCGCACACGATTCTTCCATTAGCCATACGCACACGTCGGCTGCTCAGACGCGAAACTAACTAAAATATACGTTTCTTAAAACAACCCCTAGTTACAATTAAAAATGTGGGACCGCCCGTCTCAAATTTTGATTGGCATGATCACGCGAGTTACGTAAATAACAATAATACAAATGGCGGTACATTTGAACGACGCAACAAGCGAAGCTGTTTTGCAGCATGTTGCTTGGAAAAAAGAGATACTTAAGGCCAAGAAACTCATTGAGATTTCAAAGCAAGCTCCACCGCCATCGAAAGACTATTGTCAACTCATTGTCACAGAAAAAGGTGTTGTCATGCGACGGTGGAAGGTTACTTTGAGGAACATGTCTACACGACACGCGCCCCCACCAACCGAAGACCTTATCAGCTACGAAGACTTCCTTTATGATGCGCATCGTCAAAAGGATGTGGAGTACACATTTGGACGCGAAGTTGCGTACCAGGTGAAGAGAATACTCGGTGGAACTAATGACGAACTCAGCAGATTGCCTACTGGCATTATGGTAAACATTGCCACACACCTTGACCTTCAGTCTATTTCTAACCTTTCACAAGTTAACAAACATCTCAAAGAAGTTTGTAGTTCTGACCAACTCTGGGAAAAGTTATACCTTAGCCACCAAGGCAGACCAGCAGAGGAGGTTGTTAGCCTAGCCAAAAGTATGGGTTGGAAGCAAGTTTTTTTCATGAACAAACTCCACCTGCAGAAAGAACTGTCAAGACGACGTCGCATTTTAACCTCTCCACTTCATCCATCAGTGTAACCTGTACCATTTTTTTTAACCTGCATTATAATGCACATGGCAGATATGCACAAACACACACTACTGCCCCAATCACATGCTATCTATAGGTTTGTACATAATTATATTGATAATCAGATTGAGGGTAGCTTTATTATTCACTGCAGAATGCACTGAGTCCACTTATAATTTTGGTGCATTTGGATGGACATGTTATAGAATTCTTATTTTTGGGTTTGGGACCATAGCAGTCATCACCACTCCCACTCCTTGTGCCACTCTCAACATTTGTTTTTAACAACAAAATGGAATCATTTGAATATTGCTCAGACAGGTTACAATGAACATTCAAACCACACAAATTAGTTTGGGGTGAAGGAACTTTGAAAAAAAAAAAGGTACATTTCCATAACACAGTTGATCGGGTGGGGGAGGGGGGGGGGGGGGGGACTACAATGTTATTGATGAAATGGTTAACTGAATGACACAAACAAGACTGGGGATGAGAGGGAGGTAAAATCATGTTTGCCCCTTTTTTTTTTTCCCCTAGGCACTGCAGGGCACTTGTATTCTCAGTCATGCCTGGGTTTGCTCCTCAGGTGGCTGGTGGTATTGGTACGTGGTACTGGTTTCCTCAGTCGCTGTGGTGAAAGAGCGTGGACAGACTAGTCATTCACACAGACCAAATACAATACGGTTTACGAGCAGGGGGGGGATAAAGTGGTCCAGTGCAGGACAATCTACTCACGGGTGACAATGTTCTTGACGATACTGGCGATGAATGGACTCACTGGTGTTCCAACACTTCCGCCCCCATTACTGGTGCCTATCTAATAAGAGTACAAGAGATTAGGACCAATTGACACGTTGTGCAACGTGGTACATGGTCAGACATGTAACATTGTTTTTCACTAGTTCTCACACATGTGTACACACACATTCACACAACATGTGCATGTAACACATCCAGCTTTGACCACTTACATGGCCCCCCCCCCCCACTTACCTCCTGTGTAGATGGTACTGATGGCAGTGGTGGCAAACGTGGTGGTGTCACACCTGTTGATGGAGGAGCTAAAGGAGAAAGTACATGAGCAGCACCCATGCTAAATACGCACCAGAACTTGTAATGCCCCTCCCTCATACATACACTGCTAATCTGGACAGCACTCGTGTATGCTAACCCAACCTACTACTGCCCCAAAGAGTACCCCTGCTTTCTTGCTGCATCCTCCACACACATGCACACATACCCACACACACACACACACACACACATACCACACACATACCCACACACACACACACATACCACACACACACACACAAACACACACACAAACACACACACACACACACACACATACGCACACACAAACCACGCTCAAACTAACTTGGTGGGAAGAAAGTGGTCCCACCCGCAGACTGTGGAGCCAATACTGGTGAGCACAATGGTACAAACATCTGTGGTACCGGGGCAACGTGGTGTCCCATGGAAACAGGGATTGAAAATGGCTGTACAAGAAAGATGGGAACACAATTAGAAAGAACAAATAAAGGCACAACATGACAGCACCACCAACAAGCCAGCACAAAGTATGCCTGCCTATGTACACACACATCACCACATTATACAGCAGGTAGCCTTATGCACAGCAATAGCTCAGAACAGCAACAAAGCTTCAATGGCAGCAGTCATAGTTGGCTAGTTTGCCAGCAGCAAATGGTTTATTTTGGTGGAGAAAGGGGGTGGCTTATTCGCATTAATTTTTCTCTGCATAAGCAGCCTAATTGCAATTGTGCAAAGTGCAATGCTCTGGCTACGTACCCAACCTTCTGTAATCCGGTGTACAAAGGAGGGGGAGGAGGGGAGGACAGAGAATGGGGTTGGGGGGTGGGGGGTGGGGGGAAGGCTTGCACACAGTGCAAGATCCTCCTCCCCTCCCCCCCCCCCCCCCCCCCCCCCCCCTCTGCCCTTTGTTTTGCTGCAGGAGGGGGGTATACCATAGAGGGCTACTTGCAGTCGTCAGTCTACTGGGGGAGAATACAGACGCACACCAAGGAGAGTGTGAGTGAAGGTCGTTGTGTAGTGTACCTTGGTAACAAAATATATATATATAAAACAGAAAAACAGAAGGACAAAAAAATCCTTTGAAAAAGATTTGTATGGTTGACACACATATTCTATTTTGTGTATGGATTGTTGCAGCAAAAAGGGTCCTAATGCAAATTTTCGGATTATTTGATCTTCTAAGAGGCACCATGTCCTCTACACCTTTCTTACACACTCAAAATTAGTCTGTCTGTCATGGAGTTAGTGGCCCACATTTTTAATTATCTGTACATTTTAATTGCATGCATCAACTTTGATGCTCCTTCCTGGAAAATTATAATGTTAGGTCCTTTTCGCTGCAACAACCCCATGTATATATGGGAATGACAGGATTTTATGTGGGGAAAGTGCCATAATGGCATATTCTCATCTCTTCTACACAAAGTAACAACAATTGGTGTGCAGCACATAACAAGTTGTGTGGTGTGTGTGTGTGTGTGTGTGCTTGTTGGGTCTAGGCCATGCTGTAATGATGCAAAACTTTCATCCCCTCCAAGAATCATCTTATGTGGTTTTTAATGGACTTGACACAATAAACACATGCAAGCATACACAAGGATGATACAGCTCATAGATGTACCCACAATGCATACAGCTCAAAGATGTACCCACAATGCATACGGCTCATAGATGTACCCACAATGCATACGGCTCATAGATGTACCCACAATGCGTACGGCTCAAAGATGTACCCACAATGCATACAGCTCATAGATGTACCCACAATGCATACAGCTCATAGATGTATCCACAATGCATACAGCTCACAGATGTACCCACAATGCATACAGCTCATAGATGTACCCACAATGCATACGGCTCATAGATGTACCCACAATGCATACAGCTCATAGATGTACCCACAATGCATACAGCTCACAGATGTACCCACAATGCATACGGCTCAAAGATGTACCCACAATGCATACAGCTCATAGATGTACCCACAATGCATACAGCTCATAGATGTATCCACAATGCATACAGCTCATAGATGTACCCACAATGCATACAGCTCACAGATGTACCCACAATGCATACAGCTCACAGATGTACCCACAATGCATACAGCTCATAGATGTACCCACAATGCATACAGCTCACAGATGTACCTTCAGCCACTAAGGAAACGACCAAACAGCTTCCCACACTATCCTAGCTGTAGTGAGCAACTGAAACTCTTACCAACCATGTGGTGCTTCAAAGTACCACAAAAACTAAGGAAACCACCCCAACACACAATACCCAGCATTTGTACTGTGCTTGCGAACGCCTCACTGTGCCACTCCTATGCATATGACCATCCCCACCACTGCGATTGCATAATCTCCTGTAACATACTTCCAGTGCCCATGGCCTGTATCAGATAACCCTACATCTTCCCATATTCACCACACCAAACAACCAGCTGATTAAATTAAAAACAAGCAAAGCAGATTCTCAAATTTCCTTGTTTGAAGATCTCATTAAAACCCGCATGCTAAACAAATGGCCCTGTAGATCTGTAATTCTGTAATTTGTGCATGGCTTCCCCACACCCCATGCTGTTAAAGGGTGGGGAGGGGGGGTGGGGGGTGGAAGTAGGCAAAACAAATGAGGTGTGCTTACAGGAGGAACGAGGGCAGCTCCAACACCCATCACCATCTGCATGACAATGTGGGGGAGTGGGTGGCAGTAGCGACATTGCTCCCTATGGCAGTCCCCCCTCATGAAATCCTTGCACACCGTGATAGTGTGGTCCGCATTACGACGGACGTGGGGTTCTGCGTGCAAAGGAAACGGGGCGGTCATACTGTTGGCCGCAACACCACCATCACCACCACCACAACACCATCACGACCAATCAGTTGATTAGTTACCACATGATGCAATGTAGTATACTACCCCAAAAAGCCATTCATACATACATACACATATACTACACTCACCCACACACACACACACTGTACCTGGATGCACAAGTCCACAGTTGTGATCATCACTACACTGACCCCTCAAGGCGTTGGGGCATACGTACAGCCTGTCTGACAGCATTCCGTACGGCGACAGAGGAGGACCGTATGGCTCGCTCCCCATCATAGGTACTTGGAACGGAGACAGGGGAACAGGACCATCATAGACAGGGGACAAGGGTGACTGAGGCATCATCACTAGGGGAAACTGTTGTGAAAACGAAAATACAGAGAGAAAGAAATATGAATGATTTCTACAACCCCGCTAAACGTATGGTGGTTCATTGCAATTGCAATCCGCACAATGAACAAGGTAAACAACACCTCACACACGCGGCGCATGAATACCCTCTATTAATTGATTAGGCGTGGCTTGCAGTACTTATTGCCAAAAACAAGGGCCCCCATACAAAAGTAATAATAATTAAAAGCGCTGCTAATACCATTAACGAATACGCCGCACGTACACAAGGTTGGAAGGTGGCGCCAACCATGGGAGGGTAAGAAGACATCATCATGCCGAAGTGCTTGCCAGCCATAACAAGACGATCCTTGATGTGCGCAGGAGGGTGGAAGTATCGGCACTTATCGCGCATGCAACGGTCCTGCATGTGAGGAAACAAGTGATTGGCTGAACAGTACTATGGCCGCGTTTTGCTACTCTGCTATACGCAAAAAAAAAAAAACAGCACAATAAACAAAAACAAAAAAAAAACAAAATAAACAAACGTGGGTACATTATTCGGTGCGCAGAAACAAACTCATAAAAGCAATAGAACCTACTTTTAGAAAATCGTAACAGCAGGTAACTCTTCCATCCTTCACTAGGACGGCTTGCTCTGGGTGCGCGAAGCGGCACTGCTCAGGGCTTCTCGGACAACTCATTCGCTGGTAGTCGCGGCAAACCTCCAGTTCTAGCCACGACGAATCTCTGGCTGATTTTTGTTGCGGCGTAAATGTGGTAGCATTCGCGCTCGCCCCGCTGCTCCCGCCAATACCATTAGTACCGTTCATCTTGCCCGGGGTATTACCAGGAGTATTGCCTGGAGTATTGCCTGGAGTATTGCCTGGGGTATTGCCTGGGGTATTGCCAGGCGTGTTACTAGGACTTGTACCGGTTGTTCCTCCGCTTCCCGCCGTACCGACGGTGGAATACTTCATGATTTGCGCCAAACCAGCAGGAATATGAAACTGGGTTTCTAGCTTTACAAAATCGCGTTTCGCATGTATCTTCACGCCGAGCTTAAGGACGAAAGGACGTCGTTCTATAATTAAAACCCAAGTTCACGGGAATATTCCAGAAATGTACAAACTTTTCGTCCAATTATTCGTCAGTTATTTTTTTATTGTGCGTGTATAAAAAAATTTAGACACTGCCATGGCAATGAAATAAATAACAAATCTCCCGCTATTCCGCGAAATGAAGCTCAAGCTCAGTCTTCAGAAGGAACCTAAACATATCCTCCTACAAGTTATATTTTTAAAAATTTAAATGTATGCGTATTTCCTTGACTGTATTCACATTCCGAACTTGTAAGCTGTGTTGGATGGGCAAGTCCAAGCGAATTGTTCTCAGTTGGGTAAGGTGATAGCAATATGATAACCCATTTAGTGACTCCTACTTCCACAGGGACGACCACCAAATCTTGAGGTGGGATTTTCAAAGCGATAATGCCAGTCAGGTCAGGCAGGTCCTTATGCGGTTATTTTAACCTCTGCCAAATGTTTTGATTGCCCGCCACCTAGCTGGTACAACTACCAAAAGAGACCTACGCGACTGATATTCACTGGGTTCCTGCTGGAAACACTGCGAAGAAACAGCAAAACCCGTCAGACCTATTTGCATTGTCTTGTACTGATGGTAAGGTAACTTTGTGTACATATATTATGTAACCCCATTTCTAACGTCTCACAGGGAAGCTTCTCCTTGTTTCTAGGCTTGGTAGGGTGGAGAAAGCGGTTGAAGCACACAAGGGAGCGGTGCTTGGTGTCCGATGGAGTGGGGATGGGACTGCCCTGCTCACATGTATGTGTGACTGTGTGTGCTGTGCCTGTTGGTATTAAGTGCAAGAGGGGGTGCACGTGAGGTGCACTTGTGAAGGAGCGTACATACGCATGCCAAGCATTAGCAGATATGTTATTTACTCATGGTAGTGTCTGATGCACTGGTGGAGTGTATGACATCACAATGGTTTATACGTTGCCTGCACAACAGGATTTCCTTCTGGAGCTTTATAGTTCCGTAGTTGAAGAAACTGTAAAATTATGCACACACTGTTTCATGATAACAGATGGCGAAGATGGGGCTGTGAAGATATGGTCCAAAACTGGAATGCTGAGAACCATGCTGGCTCAGACCAGTACGCTTGCCCTATGAGATTAACTAGTTGCATTGACGTTTTGCAAACTCTCCCTCTTCCCCTTTCCACTACCACGAAGGCTCACCAATATATTCCTGCTGCTGGTCACCAGACTCTGACCAGGTTCTGTATGCTGGGGGTAAGTCCCTCATCGTCAAACCTCTACAGCCCTCTTCCAAGCCAACCCAATGGAAGGCTCACGATGCACTCATTCTGACCCTCGATTGGAGCCCCACTAATAACCTCATTATATCTGGAGGAGAAGATAGGAAGTACAAGGTGAGAGACAATGCCCCTCTCCATGCCCTGCCCACCATGAACTTACTAACTTATTATCTTGTGATCTTTATCTGGCCTAGCAGCAAAGATTTGACAAAAAATTTTTTAAAAATTTCAGCTTTTTTTATTTTTATTAACTACAAACATGCTATTGTGTAATTGCCTGATTGTGCATTGATTGGTGATGTGGTTTTGTGTATTCATTTGTTGCCACATTCCTGTGCATGAATTGCCATTTCATGAAACTCATCCCACTACAGCTCCTATTCTCTCTAACATCACTGTGTAAAAGGGTTGTTATACCCTGTGTATAACATTAATTAGCAGCGTATAACATATGTATATGTTTGTATAACGGTGCGTATGGAGACGTTATACGCAATGTCTCCGTATGCACTGTTATGCAGTATCGTATAACAACCCTTTTTACACAGTGCATATAACTTTCCTCCCTCTCCCCCACCCCAAGGTGTGGGACAGCTATGGACGGAATATTTACAGCTCGTTCCTTCATGATTCTCCCATTGTATCCCTGGCCTGGGCACC
>OY811985.1:1194264-1244264 GCA_963681505.1 Eunapius fragilis
GTACAGAGATGCGCTCAGCAGAGCTGGCACTGTTCTGCCACCAACCACTGCAGGCAGAAACCATCTTCTTGCAGTCAGGACTAACCTACAGGGCCATACAGCTGAACATTACTCTGTTCAATTGGGAGCGGTACGTCAAAACACAATTGTCCTAGTTGAAGTGACATTATGCTTTTAACCACCAAGCGCTTTGGAGTTGGCTGTGAAATACAAGACTCATGTAGATACTGTGGTGGCATTCAGGCAAAGGTATCTAGAAGGGATTGGATGCCAAGAGTCACTGAAGAAGTTCACTCAGTTTACTGAGCAGGTGAGACACTTAACACAGCTTCTATGTCCTCATGACCATTACCCACACCAAATGCTCCATTTGCCATCTTCCCTGCGTTAGATGACTGTCGACTGGGACAAAATCAATGCCAAAATAGCATCAGAAGAGGAAAAGGAGAAGACACACTGAAAACTGTGTGCATTTGTGGCACATGCATCACTTTGTATAGCAATTAATGATTGAGCTGTTATTTATCCAATGTTAGCAGGAGATCAACTTATGACACTCATTTACACTTACCATTTTATAATATAATATGAACATACATACATACATACATACATACATACATACATATATACATACATGTATGCATGCATACATAATACATGCATACGTACCAAAATATACATAGGTACATATATGCTTCAGGATGTGATCCCCTATAGCTAAGTCAACTCTGCACACGTAACATGTTTATGAACCTGTCTACCCATTCCCAAAAATGACAGGTGTGTATGTAAATGTAGGCTTATTAGGTCCGTGTAAGAAACCGCCACTCAATATTTCAATTGTTCAATTTATTGGAATTTGCAATTTTGACGCATTAATTGCTGATTTTTGATGATATTTGTAATTTTCACTACGTGAATAATTGATCTAGCGAAGTTTTTTCAAATTTTCAAAATTTCAATTAAAAATTGAAAAATCGAAATTTTGAAAAATGCTTCGCGCGGGCATTGTTTAATTCTCCAATTTATTCCCTCTCACGATCACAGACCCTGTGGAATGGAACCGACGCGTTGACACCGGACACTCCCCTCTGGGAACGAGGGCATATTACAAGCTTAAGTGCCATGATTATGCGTGCGTAGTAGTACAGCACAGCAGCTGCCGCCACACCGTTCCATGTGCTTAGCCACACTTCGGCCCAAACGACATTAGCTGACAGCTCTTTGTGCTTGGCAAGGTAATAGTAGCCACAGATATTAATACTCGATCGCACAGCTGAGCTTGCTAGAATATCGTGCGCTTTACAGTTACAGACGGACACAAGGAGCTCAGTTATGTTGAGCTATTTTGTTAAACATTTCCCGCTACTTTTGCTTGCTGTAACGTTTAATAGTACTAGTATGCAGCCAATGCAAATTGCGATCGAAGCTAGTAGCTTGAATTAATAAATGTGAACACAACCCAGTTGGGGTAAGGCCCCCTAGCTGGAGGTCTCAACTGATCATGACCGCACCCCTGTTTGCCCCCCCCCCCCCTACCCGGGGGGGAGGGGAGGGTGTTATGTCGGTCCCCTATGTGCACATTTCTTGCCCTCGGATTGTCCTGTTTCTAAACTGGTGCCATCACAAGTCCTGTTTATCCATATTTTCCTTTTCCCATTGCCTGTATTGCCTGTATATGTCATACATTTGTGCATTCAATGCAAGTATGTGTACCCAATTTTAAAACTCAGGTCAAAGTTAAGTTCTGCCTGTCCCCCTGAATTCTATGTGACAAGGTAGCCAGCCACACCAGCCCACTGTTTCATGTGAGCCAGACCAGCCACCATGTGCTGGAAGTGAGGTAGATGTGGGTTTTAAAAAATCCGCTACAACCACAAAAAAGTGGTTGTCATGGTGACCACACACCCACTCCCACCATGTATGCAAGTCAGTGGGACCAGTGCGTACATGACCCTATCCCAATGACCACAAAGTTCACCAATGGTGCAAGCATCTCTGCCACATGTCTCTGGGTATGTCTGCACACAACTTGTAACACTCTCAGAGACTGCATGGAAATAAGAATTTGTGTGTCGATGATGTGCATTAGTGAGCTGAGAATGTGTGCAAAATGTAAATGGATAAGAATTGATCATAAGAGATAAGCACACATACTACCACACATACACACACTCACATAGTAATGCCCCCACTAAAAACTTTATGCAAGACCCACTTGTTGCATCCCTCCATCTTGATCATGAGGTTTTAAAGCAGATCTAGACAATCTGGTGACTGTTCCTTGTTACCAACAGGGTAGGTGTGTACATGCAGCCTCTTCTTTGTTACCAGGCATATATGGTGTAAAGTACGATGGATTGTCCAATTAGCAAAACAGACAACACAGGAGACGGGGCAATTCTCTTGTGCACATGTGAGAATGGGGAACCCAACACTAAGGCTGGTTCCCCAATGCTGAACAAACTTATGGGAATGACCTCATAGTGATGGCATTGGGTTCCCCATCATAAACTCTATTCAGCACCACACCATCCAAGGAGTAAGAATTGTTTGCAGAGACATGTCCAAAGGATATTACACACTACATTTCTGACGAGCAATACTACCATCACGTAGAGGATTTTTAGCCTTGCACTCTGAGCCTTGGGCTCTGAGCTGAACTGCATAATTGCTTTGCACTCATGTGCAAAGTTGGACTGCATTACACGTAGGGCTCTATGTCAATAGCTCATGTGAACAACCTACCAGGCCACCATCATGCACATGCAAAACACACACATACACACGCACACCACCATGCACCACATGCATGCACTGACCCTTCAGAACCCACTTCCAGCTTGAACGTAACATCTGACAGTCAGAAAACAGGATATCCTAATAGCTTGTGTATGTGATGAAGGTGAACATGTGTAGTAGAAATGTGTGAAGAGGGCGAGGTTACAGTCAGCTGTAAAGATCACCATGTAAAGATCACCAGTAAGAACACACCCTTACTTTCCTTCACCCCACAACCTTACTTTCCCTTCACCCCACACCCTCACCATTCCCTCCACCTCAAACTCTCACCTTTTACTTTTTGCCTCAGTACTCTTGGAATCATTCCACTGTCCAATCAGATGAAAGCATTACATTATAGCATACAGCAATCTACAATGGCATCCCCACCCTGCCACACACATACACTTTGAATATATGCAGAGTTGATATATTTAATACGTATTGCGTGGGCGA
The DNA here is from genome assembly GCA_963681505.1 of Eunapius fragilis. Taxonomy (NCBI): domain Eukaryota; kingdom Metazoa; phylum Porifera; class Demospongiae; order Spongillida; family Spongillidae; genus Eunapius; species Eunapius fragilis. The sequence continues at coordinate 1,197,505 of OY811985.1, forward strand.
ACAACTTCATAGGCGTATCCCGATTATTCTATACATTTACTATAGGCTGCCCTATAGTTTAAAGGTTTGGCTGAAACCAGGCTGTGCTTGCCACATTGGGAGACGTCGATGTCGATGGCTGCATGTAATATATGGTCCGAATAATGAAAATGAAACAGCTGGTTGGTCATGGTTCAAAGCCTTTGTGGTTCAACAAACTCGTACACCTTTTTTTCCCCTTCAGAAATGGTTGGCGTGTCCGGCATGCAGAGGGACTACAGGGGCGGATGCAGGATTTTGGCGAGGGGGGGGTCCGATATGAATAATTAATGAAGAGGAGGGGCGCGCGCGTAGCGCGCGAAAAATTTGTGGTGCGCATTCCAATTTTTCCACAGATTGTACATGTAAGGGGGCCGGGGATTGTAAACTATGGCAATCAACACCAAAATGAGTGACACTCCGTTGCATTCTGCCGGGTTTCCAGGCTATTGTAGTCTTATGGATTTAAATGGCTGCGTTGTTACTTGCATGCGCTTTCCTTTGCTATTTGAGCCACTTAAAATTTACCATCATACTCCGGCAGATGACCTACTTCATGAAAACTGTGAATAGTATAATTCAGCGAAATATTCGCGCGCGAAAAAATTTATTGTATACATTCTACAGTTTGTACATGTAGGGGGATTAGAAACGGAGGCAATCATAACCAATAAATGAGTGCCACTCCGTTACGTTCTGGTTTCCAGGCTATTGTGGTTTTGCGGATTTAAATGGCTAGTATGTTTCGTCGCAGATTTGCATTGTACGTTACCTGCGCCGGCTTAGTTTCTTTGGTATGTTAAAATTTAAAATTTAAAATTTAAATTTGCAATGGTCTTGGAGCAAGGTGCATTCAACCTTGATGGGTACTAACAATAGAGCACGAATCAAAATAACTGCGGAAAGAATGCTCTATATTATACAACCGTGGGTTAGCATTTTGGAATACGAATAAGCAATAAGAATAAGCTATTTAGCAACTTCACGAAGTGCACTCCGTAGACATGTACATCTCACGTGCGACACGTCATGCGCTAATTATATTCATATTCAGGTTCGAGGGGGGGGTCCAGACACCCTGGACCCCCCCCCTGGATCCGCCACTGCGGGACTATGAAATGCCGTACATGTAGGGGCCAACCTTTTCATTTCAGCCATTTCAGCAATTGTAGTGACAAGTTTTTCTAATAACATCGACGGACCTCGTTTAGCAAATTAAAGGTACTGTGCATGCCTGCACGCACATGTATGTGTCGTTGGAGAAATTCTTATATGCATGGTGGCTTGAGGGTATGTAATGTATTACAGTGTGCCAGCGTTCGATGTATAGAAAATAGGCGGCGGATACAATTAGTGTGTAAACAAATAAGTAAGGCCTTACTGCACAGATGCCAAAAAAAAAAAGTAAATAAGAGTGATATAAAGTTTTGAAATTGCTAAATTAACATCTATGTGGAAGATGAACAATTAGCAACCCACTTGTCTGGACGCCATGAACTACATGTAGCAGCCAACTGTTTGTTCTGAAGTGGCGCCGAACTTCGATACAGAGTCCTAACACTATATCAATGGCAGAGGCGGATCCAGGGGGGGGGTTGGGGGGGTTGCAACCCCCCCTTTCAAACCTGTAATGAATAATTATCGTTAGTAACAATTAAGAATTATTGCGAAGTAAAGATGGCTGAAATTCGTAATACAACTGCAGCTCTGCGAGGAAACAAACGGCAAGGCAGTATTATGTAGCGTTGTGCGCATGATATAATAAAAAAGCGTTGGCGGCTGGGGCTGCGCCCCAGACCCCCTCCCCCGCTTCATGAATATTAATTAGCAACCCCCCCTTTTCTGAAATCCTGGATCCGCCCCTGAATGGGTCCATTGGGAAGGAGGCCATGTAGTCAATTAAGCGTTGTGAACCAATTGTGCATGGTCATAAACTGTATTGAGTCATGGCGTGACGAATTACATATGCAAAGTGTGTTCTCTGATATTGCAGATGCATTACTGCTACCTTGTTAATTAGTTACAACACCAACTATTGCCCATGATCAATGGCAGCAGTTTTGTTTGTAGGTGGAGGGACACACTAATAGTTGCTATGCACATTTACACAGTGTCACAGTTTGTTTGCATAAACAGAAGGAATGAGTGGCTGTGTGTATGTGTGTACAGATTTGCATTTGCAAATGTATTATGAAGGGGTGATATTGTGTGTGTATGTGTGTGTGTGTGTGTGTGTGTGTGTATGCAAGTGTGTTCTTGAGTATTGGAATGGCTCACCTTTGGACTGTGGCCACACCCTCTTATCTATGCTGTTCATATTATTCTGCCAGCGTGCTTGAAAGAAATGAATCCCTCCATTTGCGAATAGTGCATCCCACTCTGGCCCCTTCTCCTCACGAATGAGAACATCAGGAGAAGATGACTGCAGTGTTCTATGATGACCACATCCACCCAGGCCTCCACTTACTATGGTGTGAAGAAATCGTCAAATAATCCGGTTATGATAAGCAGTTTGGCACATACATGCCAACGCCCTGCAAGGCAATTAATTTCTTTCAAACTCAAGCACAAGGAATGCTTCAGTTCATCCAGGATGGGTGGGTTGTTATAATGTGACACTGTGGGTGCCAGGCAGTCACATAAGTAGAAAAAAGGGGTGCTGTATTGACGTATTTGGTTTTGCCTGATGGTCCACCTTTACCACGTGCACATGAATGCTAACCCCCCCCCCCTCCCCCCCCATTGTTAGTTTTAGGTTTGTTTCCAAGTGATCAGTGATATGTAATATTTAGAGCTGTGATATGCATTGCCTAACTAATGTGGTATGATGCAAAACGTTTGTAGGTAGTACATGTAGTGGCATGCAGCCTCCAGTTGTTGCACAAGAGGGGTGAATGATGCCTGCACAACCTTACAGATTTGACCTGCGTACAGTGCCATTCAGGAGCACTCTGGAAGAATTTCTGTTGGTGGATCTGACTGAGAAAGAGGATATGTGTTAGTTAGGCAATGCATATCAAAATATTTCATGTGAAAGTAAACCTAAAACTAACATGGATGGGGGGGGAGGGTAGCACCCATCTGGTAGAGGCGGACCATCAGGCAAAACCGAATACGACAATACAGCACCCCTTTTTTCTACTTATGTGACTACCTGGCACCCACAGTGTCAGATTATAACAACCCATCCATCCTGGATGAGCTGGAACATTCCAGGTGCTTCAGTTTCAAAGTGCTTGAATAAAAAATTCCTTTTTGGCACAGGGTAGCTGTGCACATGTTACAATGGGGAACCAAATGCCATCACTATGGGGTCATTCCCACAAATTTGTTCAGCATTGGGGAACCAGCCTTAGTGTTTGGGTTCCCCATTCTCACATGTGCACAAGAGAATTGCCCCGTCTCCTGTTGTCTGTTTTGCTAATTGGACAATCCATCGTACTTTACACCATATATGCCTGGTGACAAAGAAGAGGCTGCAAGTACACACCTACCCTGTTGGCAACAAGGAACATTCACCAGATTGTCTAGATCTGCTTTAAAACTTCATGATCAAGATGGAGGGATGCAACAAGTGGGTCTTGCACAAAGTTTTTAGTGGGGGCATTACTTTGTGAGTGTGTGTATGTGTGGTAGTATGTGTGCTTATCTCTTATGATCAATTCTTATCCATTTACATTTTGCACACATTCTCAGCTCACTAATGCACATCATCGACACACAAATTCTTATTTCCATGCAGTCTCTGAGAGTGTTACAAGTTGTGTGCAGACATACCCAGAGACATGTGGCAGAGAAGCTTGCACTATTGGTGAACTTTGTGGTCATTGGGATAGGGTTATGTACACACTGGTGCCATTGACTTGCATACATGGTGGGAGTGGGTGTGTGGTCACCATGACAACCACTTTTTTGTGGTTGTAGCGGATTTTTTAAAACCCACATCTACCTCACTTCCAGCACATGGTGGCTGGTCTGGCTCACATGAAACAGTGGGCTGGTGTGGCTGGCTACCTTGTCACATAGAATTCAGGGGGACAGACAGAACTTAACTTTGACCTGAATTTTAAAATTGGGTACACATACCTGCATTGAATGCACAAATGTATGACATATACAGGCAATACAGGCAATGGGAAAAGGAAAATATGGATAAACAGGACTTGTGATGGCACCAGTTTAGAAACAGGACAATCCGAGGGCAAGAAATGTGCACATAGGGGACCGACATAACACCCTCCCCTCCCCCCCGGGTAGGGGGGGGGGGGGGGGGGGGGGGGGGGGCAAACAGGGGTGCGGTCATGATCAGTTGAGACCTCCAGCTAGGGGGCCTTACCCCAACTGGGTTGTGTTCACATTTATTAATTCAAGCTACTAGCTTCGATCGCAATTTGCATTGGCTGCATACTAGTACTATTAAACGTTACAGCAAGCAAAAGTAGCGGGAAATATTTAACAAAATAGCTCAACATAACTGAGCTCCTTGTGTCCGTCTGTAACTGTAAAGCGCACGATATTCTAGCAAGCTCAGCTGTGCGATCGAGTATTAATATCTGTGGCTACTATTACCTTGCCAAGCACAAAGAGCTGTCGGCTAATGTCGTTTGGGCCGAAGTGTGGCTAAGCACATGGAACGGTGTGGCGGCAGCTGCTGTGCTGTACTACTACGCACGCATAATCATGGCACTTAAGCATGTAATATGCCCTCGTTCCCAGAGGGAAGTGTCCAGTGTCAACGCGTCGGTTCCATTCCACAGGGTCTGTGATCGTGAGAGGGAATAAATTGGAAAATTAAACAATGCCCGCACGAAGCATTTTTCAAAATTTCGATTTTTCAATTTTTAATTGAAATTTTGAAAATTTGAAAAAACCTCGATAGATCAATTATTCACGTAGTGAAAATTACAAATATCATCAAAAATCGGCAATTAATGCGTCAAAATTGCAAATTCCAATAAACTGAACAATTGAAATATTGAGTGGCGGTTTCTTACACGGTCCTTATTACATATGTTTAACGTGTGTTGTGTTCCATCTTTAATTTCTAAGAACATCAAAAAGAAAAACAGATGTTTTGTTTTTCCAATTGCGGAGAGAATGGGTACATCACCGAAGTGAGGCAGTGAAAAGACTTCCTCCACAAGGAGCAGCTCTGAATCTATTTCCACTGCAAAAAATTGATCCAAACAAAAATGGTAGAATTATTTTAACAGTGCAGTGTTAGGCTGTAATACCCAAATATACCCAAACCCTGTATCCATAGGTGTTGACTTCAGGTTAATTACCATATTTTCAAGTTCTGTCATTATTGGGTCAGTGCAAATATCAAACTGATTATATAGATGAAATATTAGCTGTCATATTCCCTAACATGAGCCTTGATGGTCCCTAACATGAGTTTGATGGTCCTAGATTCGTTCTCTGCCTTTTTGTAGCCTGAACACCATCTCATAAGGGTATGGGAGGGTTTCTCTGCTGTGCTCATCCAGGAGGGTCAGCTGCAGTAGAGGTAAACGGGTGCCCAGTCCACTAAATCACAATGACCAATGCACAGTAATACTAATGCTAGCTACAGCTTGCATATGGCAGGCTGTGTGTGTGTGTGTGTGTGTGTGTGTGTGTGTGTGTGTGTGTGTGTGTGTGTGTGTGTGTGTGTGTGTGTGTGTGTGTGTGTGGTCAATTCTTTTCTCTCTTCTAAAGGAATGTAGTCTGTGTCACCCAATGTTAAATAAATTTTCTCCAGCAAAGTTTAGGATTATGAAGCTAATGTGCTAAACGAAATAGTCTATAATGCCTCCCCAAGGGAGGAGCCAATTATGAGGGAGGGAGGAGCCAAGTAAGGGGGAGGAACCAAGTATGAGGGAGGAGCCAAGTGTGGGGTCAAGTGTGGGGGAGGAGCCAAGTGAGGGAGGAGCCAAGAATGGGGGAGGGGCCAGGTATGAGGGCGGATTCAAATGTGGGGGAGGGAGGAGCCAAGTATGGGGGAGGGAGGAGCCAAGTATGGGGGGGAGGAGCCCAGGTGTGAGGGAGGAGGAATGAGAAGAAAGGAAAGGTAAAGTATATCTCTGAAATGAGAGGCAAGTTGAAGGAAAGGAGGCAGTACACTCACCTCCTCCCTCACACCTCTACTCCCTCATACGCTTCCCTACTTCCACACATCCCTGCTCCATCCCATCCCACCTCTCCACCCTAACCCTCCTCCTCTTCCCTCTCATAATATCCTCCTCTTTCTGCACACCCCCCTCTCCTAGACGTACCTCCTCTTTGGTAAGGCTGACTTGTGCGGAGTTCACATTGTCTTCCATCTGCTCCAATGTTCTTGCTCCAATGATCACAGATGTGACTGTGGACTGGTGGAGAAGCCAAGATATTGCCACTTGGCACACAGTTACATCTGATGGGGACAAATGATACATTCAAGTGGGGTAGCCATGATAGACGTGTACCAAAATCCCATTATACATAGCCCTGCTAACCGAGTTATTCAGGGATGAACCCAATATCATTAGTTCTTATATGTGTAGCAGAGCTGGTGGAAGGGAACCCAGCAAAAGGTGAGGTCCAAATCAGGGGGAGGGGTATGTAGCCCCTCCCTCGCAAAGCACAGAAGCTTTTGTTGACTTACGAAACCTCATGGTTTCACCATTACATAGGGATTGAGGCAGCGAAAAGGGACCTAGTGCATATAATTTTCCAGGAAGGAGCATCAAAGTTGACATGTGCAATTAAAATGTACGTGTAATTATAAATTCAGGCCACTGTAACTCCATGATGGACAGACTAATTTCCAGTGCGTAAGAAAGAAGTTGTAGAGGACATAAGTGTCTCTTTGAATATGAAATAATTTGAACAGTTGAAAATATACGCGCTGATCCCATATCATGAAAAGATTATAATATAATATAATTATAATTATTATATTGTGGGCTCTGCCAGCCATGTGTAGATACATGGACATTGGCAGTCGGAGGTAAAACTTGGGTAAGGGTACGCTACAGCAGTATAGGTTAGAACTCTTAATTATTTGATTAAGAGTCCTCAAGTGGTCAGACAGACAATGGACTTCGCAGTGATTTTAACAATTATATACCAATTAACTAAACGGGAAAGCAGTTAAAATCATCTCCATTACTATTCAGGTACCTACTATGTATGTAGATTTCCTCACCAAATACACAAAATTCAAGAGAATTATTATCATCAATTATAGTGTTTTAAAAAGTTGCAGATCCTTAACCAAGCCCTAAATATATTAAAATTATATAACTATGGTTAATTGTGGTTAAGTTATTATCATAAGTTAAGAGAACTTGGCTCCAAAGCAACGAGTCTGAGAAACTCAACCTCAAGCATCATGTGCCATGCACTGGGACCTGGTACACAGAACATCATGTGCCATGTATGGGGACCTGGTACACAGAACATCATGAGCCATGTATGGGGACCTGGTACACAGAACATCATGAGCCATGTATGGGGACCTGGTACACAGAACATCATGTGCCATGTATGGGGACCTGGTACACAGAACATCATGTGCCATGTATGGGGACCTGGTACACAGAACATCATGAGCCATGTATGGGGACCTGGTACACAGAACATCATGTGCCATGTATGGAGACCTGGTACACAGAACATCATGTGCCATGTATGGGGACCTGGTACACAGAACATCATGTACCATGCATGGGGACCTGGTACACAGAACATCATGTACCATGTACGGGGACCTGGTACACAGAACATCATGAGCCATGTATGGAGACCTGGTACACAGAACATCATGAGCCATGTATGGGGACCTGGTACACAGAACATCATGAGCCATGTATGGGGACCTGGTACACAGAACATCATGAGCCATGTATGGGGACCTGGTACACAGAACATCATGTACCATGTATGGGGACCTGGTACACAGAACATCATGAGCCATGTATGGGGACCTGGTACACAGAACATCATGTGCCATGTATGGGGACCTGGTACACAGAACATCATGAGCCATGTATGGGGACCTGGTACACAGAACATCATGTGTGAACGTGGTACATAGAGCCTCAAACCCCTCTCCTTATTCAACACTAATCTGTGTTTGCCCTAAGGCAGAAAATTTACAGGCTTGAGAACTTTGATATCAAGTTTACAGCTTGTGTAGTGCTATATCAATTTCTCAGAAATGGTTGTTGATGTCTATGGACTATGCAGGTTCTATGTACCAGGTTCCACGGCACATACTAGTGCACAAAACACTAGTGTGTGTGTGTGTGTGTGTGTGTGTGTGTGTGTGTGCGTGTGTGTGTGCGTGCGTGTGTGTGCATGTGTGTGTATGTGTGTGTGTATGTGTGTGTGTGTGTGGTATACATGTATGCATTGCACTTACTGTGGACTGTGGCTATGCCTCTCATCACCTCTATGAGATTCCAGTACTTGGCATCATTGATGTGGTCAGAGAGGCTGGGATGCGACTGGTTCCTTCTGTGTTCCTTGTCCTCCTCCACCCAGGCAACACGGGAGGTGGCTGGGTCATTTGGTACTGAGTCACGTGTAAACTTTCCTGTGAGCAGTCCTCTGGGGGTTGATTGGTGGGTGATGGGTGGGAAGATGTGATGGGTAGGAGGATGTGACAGGTGGGAGGATGTAATAATGGGGATGTGATGGGTGGGAAGATGTGATGATGGGAGGATGTGATGGTGGGAGGATGTAATAATGGGGATGTGATGGGTGGGAAGATGTGATGATGGGAGGATGTGACAGGTGGGAGGATGTAATAATGGGGATGTGATGGGTGGGAAGATGTGATGATGGGAGGATGTGACAGGTGGGAGGATGTAATAATGGGGATGTGATGGGTGGGAAGATGTGATGATGGGAGGATGTGATGGGTGGGAGGGTGTGATGGGTGGTGGGAGGATGTGATGGGCGGGAGGATGTGATGGATAGGAAGATGTGATGATGGGAGGATGTGATGGGTGGGAGGGTGTGATGGGTGGTGGGAGGATGTGATGGGCAGGAGGATGTGATGGGTAGGAAGATGTGATTGTAGATAGGTATGATGGGGAGGATGTGAAAAGAGCAAGGTTGCAGCAGTGGAGGGGAGGTGGGGAAGAGGTGGGATATGGAGGTGAGGTGAGGAAGAGGTGGGATGTGGAGGGGAGGTGGGGAAGGGGTGGGGGTGGAGGGGGAGGTGGGATGTGGAGGGGAGGTGGGGAAGAGGTGGGGAAGAGGTGAGGGTGGGGGAAGGCGGGATGTGGAGGGAGGCAGGAAGAGGTGGGGGTGGAGGGGAGGTGGGATGTGGAGGGGGAGGTGGGGAAGAGATGGGGGAAGGTGGGGAAGAGGTGGGGGAAGGTGGGGAAGAGGTGGGGTGGGGGGAGGTGGGATGTGGAGGGAGGTGGGGAAGAGGTGGGGAAGAGGTGGCTGGGTACGTGCATGAGTGCATACTCTGTACCCTTTTAATGGACTCCAGGGAAGCATAGCAATACCCTCTCTTTTGCATACTTCCAATAGCTCCCACTCTGTAGAACGACATAGAAGGCTATACTGTGCCTGTGTGTGTTGTGTGTGTGTGTGTGTATTTGTGTGTGTGTGGTGGCATGTGTGTGCATGTGTGTTGTGTGTGTGTGTGTGTGTGGTGGCATGTGTGCACATGTGTGTGTGTGTGTGTGTGTGTGTGTGAATGTGTGTGCATATGTGCATATGTGCGTGATTCAAGGATGTGAGACAATATGCACTACTTAGCACACCTGGTTGCTAACAATCTGTGTGAGGCGCAGCTGTCTGCACACATCCACCATGTGTTGGAACTGCCACCCAGTGACGTTGCTCACACCTATGTAGTGAACCTTCCCACAGAGGACCAGGTCATGGAGTGTCCTCAGTGTCTCTTCCACAGGTGTGCCACTGTCCCAGCAATGTGTCTAGAGCATGGGTCGATGAGGGAGGAGGGTGTGGGGGATGAGGGAGGAGGGTATGGTGGATGAGGGATGAGGGTGTGGTGGATGAGGGATGAGGGTGTGGTGGATGAGGGAGGAGGGTATGGTGGATGAGGGAGGAGGGGAGGAGGGTGTGGTAGATGAGGGAGGAGGGTATGGTGGATGAGGGTGTGGTGGATGAGGGAGGAGGGGGAGGAGGGTGTGGTGGATGAGGGAGGAGGGGGAGGAGGGTGTGGTGGATGAGGGAGGAGGGGGAGGAGGTGTGGTGGATGAGGGAGGAGGGTATGGATGAGGTAGTGGGTGGGTGTGGAGTGCAGGTGTAGTGGATGAGGGAAGAGGGTGTGGTGGATGAGGAAGGAGAGTGTGGTGGATGAGAGGAATGGGTGTGGTGCAATGCGATGTGGTGGATAGGGGTGTGAATAAGCTTTGCTATGTTATATGGCTTCCTTAGTACATACCCGTCCCCTCCCCCTCCTCCTCCCCCATACCTGATACAAGTCAATGTAGTCTGTTTGCAGACGCCTCAGGCTCTGGTCCACGGCATGCATGATGTGGTGTCGGGAAAGTCCCTTACCGTTAACGTCGTCCTCCATGGGTCCCCACACTTTCGTTGCTAGGACCAGCTTGGGTCGGAGGTGTGGCCTCTTCGACAGCCAGTTGCCAATGATCGTCTCCGAGAGGCCGAACTGGTATATGTCTGCCGTGTCGATAAAGTTCCCGCCAAGCTCTACGAAGCGGTCCAACATCACGTGCGCTGTATTTTCGTCCGTTTGTCCAGGACGGCCGTCCTGTCTCAGTTGTGATTGATAGTACTACTCATATAACTGCAGGCATGTTACATCGTTACCTCTGCTTCTCCGAATGTCATCGTCCCTAGACAAATGGTGGACACCTTGAGTCCACAGTTACCCAAGTATCTGTAAGGCATTACAAATTTGGCGCCTGAGATTGAAGCCATCGCTTGTTGTTGTTGTTATGTTAGCAACGATATTCATTGATGGCATTAAAATAAAAAGTATAAATTTTTAAAACGATGAGTAATGTCTATGGTAATATAAACATTCCCGTGTCTTTATAATACCAACCACTTCTTTGGGCATGCATACTACCAGGTAATTCTTAACCAGCTAGGCACACCCCGTGAAATGCCCCTGGTAACATTCCGATGATTGCGAAGGGATGGCTGCAGGGCGGACGGAGGGAATTAGCACGAGGGCGGTGGTGTCCAACATAATTATATGAATTATCGACGAGCCAACGCATTTTAGTTTTCAGGAGGATTATATATATGGGATTGAGGCAGCGAAAAGGGACCTAGCGCATATTTTTTCAAGTTTTCAAATTATTTCATATTAACCTATGTCCTCTAATAGCACTGGAAATTAGTCCAAGAGACTCACATGCTACAGGAACAAAGAAGTGCTTTGCTCCAAGAGAGGAATACTTCTTCTTTTCAGACTCGGCCTACCAAACCAGGCTCTCTTTCAGCAGTGGAGAGATGCGATGGTGCCAAGGTGTCTCTGCATGTTGAGTCCCACAAGAGGAGTTTCCCCTCTTTCCAGGGAACCATTGAAATGCCATCTGGTATTTTCCCACTTGCTCTAGCTACACCAGAAGGCTCCAAATGAGCAGGTATTCTTGCAGGATTCTGTGGATGATGTCATTTAAACTAGCATGCCTGGCAACCTTCACTCCATCTAATAAACAGGCAAGATGCATGTGGTAGGCCTACGACGTTAGCTGATATAGACAGTACTTCATTAGCTCAGGCCACAGGGGGGGGCTACATGCTTGGTGCTTGCATGCAATTTCCTGCATGGCCAAAATTATATACAATGCTGTTATAGTCATGCTCAAATGAATACTTTTTAATACCTTTGGACTTGGCATGCCACATGTTTGATACCATATAATGGAATAGGATGCTTCAATACAGCAACATCATCATAGATGTATGACATATAACCAGTATACATATCAAGCAGTAACTGTATGATGTCAAATAAAAATTACTAGTGGACAGATCAATTCAGTACACCGATGTAAAAGACTATTTGAACAGTGCATGATTGTGTGTATCAGTTCAGAGTGTTGTGTAGTGTACTATACAGTTAAGGGAATTACACAGGTAGTAGAGAATGGAGATGCTGGACCATAACATAATCAGAGTGAACAGCAGTCTGTTGGCTAGCAAATGCGGTACATGTCCCCAAGAAGAATGGTGAACTTTGACTACAGGGAGCTGAACAAGAGGGCAATGAAAGATGCATATCCACTTCCACTACCTGATGAAGTACAAGACAGGCTTGCTGAGTCCAAAATTGGGTCTTCAATCAGGTTACTGGCAGCTTTCTAAGCATGCAAGAAGTAGACCATTTGAAACAGTCTTTTGCCCACACGGGCTTGCAGTCAAGCCCAACTTGGCCTCAAGTATGGTGGGCTAGGATTGTGCTTCCTTACCATATATCTACATCAGGTGTTCAATTGATTGGAAAAGGTAGGCCTGATGTTGAGGGGATGAAGTATAAGCTTGGAGATAGGAGCAAACATTGCTTTGGTACATCCTGATTTGGAAACGCATACAAGGTATGTGTAAAAAAAGCTAAAGAAAAAGTAAATAACATATACCATACAGCTTATTTGAGAAACTTTGCAAACAGCAGCTATGCTAAAGGCTATAAGAACATGTGCTTCATCATAAGCTTGACCTCTATATTATCTTGTTATGGGTCAGGTTTATCATAATAGCATGTGAACCCGTTGTATAATTCAACATTTCACTAATGTTCTCAACTTCAATGAAATGAGCATAAACTGGCATACATATCCATTTCTTTATTGCCATGCTTACCAGTTACTTCATCAGCCAATCGATTGTTCTATTAAGTTTTTAACTAACCATGCCATTGAACAAATAAGCTAACCACTCTTAGGTATGTTTGCAGTGTACATGCAGAGCCATTTAGACAATAGCATATATGATTCGCGCAATCTGATTGGTTAATTGCAGTGTTTGCAGTGTACATGCAGAGCCATTTAGACAATAGCATATATGATTCGCGCAATCTGATTGGTTAATTGCAGGTCTCTAAACGTTACAGCAGGAGGACTGTAAGCGCATGCCATAACACTGTAATTATTTTGTACTGTGTCTTTAAATCAATAATTGATATAATTGAAATTTCAAGTTATGTATTTGAAAACTAAGTACCTGGTAACTTCTGCTGCCTTTTTCCACGTTCTTTTGACAAGGTTTGTGTGGCAAATTTATAACCACTGTCTGGAACAAAATCTTTCCTGTGCTGAAAGTGCTGCGAACTGCAGCAAATTCACCAATGTCACATGAGGGCGGTCGGTGTACATGTAAAGATAAAGCAGACACGCCTTTTTAGCGTATTGGTTCCGTCCTAGTAACAGAAGACACGCAATGACAGCTGTAATCACGCTTGTTGTGGCTAGTGGCAATTTCAGCCAAGAATTATTTACTGATGATCAGAAACGCGACGTACACGTATAAATACGTTGACGCCATTTACACGGTAACACCCTTTCCCAAGTAGGTTTTGCCTGAGGCGTATAACAAACTGTTCCAGATTCACAAGCTATGAGTCCAGAGCCATTCATACTGCTTTTGCACCAGCGCCTGTTAACATTTCGTATTTATATTGTGTATGGGATTATGGATAAAATTAATTATAACGCTCCTACGTCAGGTCACACCATTTATCTATGACTCACATTTCTTTAGATCCCACACACAACAGGCTTTACCCCTAGAGGGTTCAAAACGTAAATATCCTTTTTCAGGATGGTCCAAAGCCCTTCAAATCTTATGTCTTAGAAGAGTCTTGTTCGTTAATTTTTATTCATGAAGATATACAAGTACTTGCACATTTTCCCTCTCGACTCGCGCCAAGCACCCGCCTCCCAAACACTGACTCATTGGCGCTAATCGAGTGGGAAAATGTTGGCACATGATGACAAGATAATATATCTCTGATCTAACGGACAGAAATAAAACGAGCCATAGAGAAATGTAGTATGACTGTTGAAAATAGGAAGGCTTAAGGTCCCCGTACGATTTTTTTTGGGTCAGCTGATTCTGTTGCAGAGCAGTCGTTCTTGAAGATTATGAGATCTGGATGGAGGTGGTATTTTAAGGATAGCTAGCTGTAGAAGTACAAACTAATTTTAAAGCAGCAGCGATGTAGTAGACGTAGTAACATTTCAAGACACATGCACTGCGCTGATTGTTCGCGATTGTTAGACTTCTGCCCGGAAGTGGAAGTGTCGCAAGTTGACAAGTTTTTCGGAAACCAGATAACACATTACTTGAAAGCCGCAGCAAAGTTCTAAACCTCATCTGATGACGATGGCGAACTGTCTTCAGACATTATCTCTGCATCTTCGAACGTCTGGAAAAAAAAAAGTGATTTTAATATACACCCCACCCTCAACGAACAAATTTCTAACCATGCTTTGAAATGTCTGATTATCAGAAGTAAAAGGGTTAAATCCCCCTCCAGTGTTCAGTCTAGCAGAGATGACGGCCTTGGTACCTAAATGGAGATAAAAGTATTAAACTAATCCTAACCTAAGCCAAAATAGTGAATGCTAAGCTCCCTTCCGGCCCCCATCGGTTAAAAAAAAAAAAAAAAAAAGGCTCGTGCGTACTATTACCGCATATCTTTTTTTCATAGACATTTTTATATCCTGAAAAGCGGTACGTTTGCAAAGAACCTCGAGAGTCCGGCAAATGTGCGCGACATATAATTATGTATTTGTAAGTTCGTGATATACGGGATCTTGGCGGCGAAAAGGGACCCATTTTTTTCAAGTTTTCCAATTATTTCATATTCTAAGAGACACTTATGCCCTCTACAACTTCTTTCTTACGCACTGGAAATTAGTCTGTCCATCATGGAGTTACAGTGGCCTGAATTTTTAATTACGTGTACATGTTAATTGCACGCGTCAACTTTCCTGGAATATGCACCAGGTCCCTTTTCTCAGCCACGACCCCATATATATTCAACATGTAAGACGCCCCAAATAACACAGCATTTTTTTTTTCATTTACAGGTGATTGAACACCTTCATTTCGCGATAGAAATTAAGGTTTTAACAATAATCAATCTTAGATGAACGTTGCGCAGTACGCTATGGAATGAACACCCCCACGGCATTCTGGTGTACAAATTTTTATTTTTAACGCAAAAAACCAACGCAATGGATGCAAGCGACGGGGCAAGCAGCGACGGGTGAATTCAAAAATTAACACCCTGTCGTCTCTCACACGGGACGTTTCGGTCTGAACATAAATGATATCAAATAGGTACACAATCGAAATCACAATCATCTCAAGTACAAGCCAGATGCACAATTCTTCCACCGTTCAGAATTAGTGAATAGTCTCTCACACCAAACCTCGCCACAGAACATTACATGGCAGCTCCCGGTGGTGTTGTAAATATACCATCGCTGAGCCACCGGTCACATTTTTCTTCACAGAAAAAGTGCAGGAACATCTGTTTCGCCCCGCTTCAAAATCTCCGCGCCGTTATACATTTGTTGGACTCGTGGTTCTATTAGACTGCCTGGAGCTGCGCTTCTCTGGTGCTTTCTCCAGCGTCGCAACCGTGTACAGCACGCCAGCGAACGGGTTGAATAATGTGCTCACGCACATGTCGAATCTTTTATACGCAATCTTGGCGTACTTCTTCACAACATGGCTATCTAGCTTCATCGCCTCGGTTGGTTTCGAGTAACTCAAATTTCGACTTAAATGCCGTTGGTAACAAGCCGGGCGTATTTAAACACATGTAACGCCTCATTTCCGTGATTAACGTAATAGACGTTACTAAAAATAGGAACTGGTCTTTCCCCTGGGGTTGCAAGAGACTATTATGACTATTGCGCCTCCATGACGACGGTTTATATGGACCACTGGCATGTCACATATATATGTGCCTGCAGTGATCATCGTGACGGAGTGCAGTAAATGGGAAGATCGACTACTTTTATTAAAAACTCAAGACTCTTTGCAAGTTCAGTTATTGTGATAGTTGTTGTTTAAGACACCCAGCCAGCCATTATCTCGTTGTCCCAAGCTCATTCTCCAAAAAACACCTTGTAACTATGTGCTGTCAGCACAAACAACCTGCTCACAAGTGATAGGCACAGAGAAGACCCTAACCCATTAAGTGTTCAATCAATCAATACTTGCTTATGATATTACCACACAGTAAAGGGAAGATATGCAATGCTTCCCCCCCCCCCCCCCCCCCCCCAGTTCACTGTTGGCACAACATAGTGGCAAAATTAAAGCCAGGCTGGCCATCAGATGTACACCTTGAGTAGACAAACATCTGCTCCCTCAAGGGCAAGCAGCAAATCATCCAGATTAGATGTCTGGTATCCAGAGAACCACACCAGACACCATATCACTTCCACTGGGATGGCCTGCAATACCCACAACAAAGACTACTGTACCCAGCCCACTTCCTGTTGACAGCAGTGGCCCTGCACATCAAAGGATCCAAACATCTCATCCCCAGACCTCAATTAAATGGATACCACCTGCCTCATCCCAGAACATGCAAACAGACAGGATGGGTCACACACCTGATGCTGGTACCACAGGTGCAATGTCCTGCTGGACTTTCTTCTTTTCTGTTGGGTTGAGCGGCACGAATCCTGGCTGGTTTGAGGTGAGCCTTCCCAGCCACCCTGCCCTCATTTCACTGTCAACTGGGTACGGCCTCCTTGGGTCACCTGAAGATTCAAGAGTATAGAATTTCCACTGCTACTATGGTTGCCATGGTAATTACCTAACAACAAACACAGGAAACACTAAGACAAAGACAACAGCTGTTACTACAGCATAACACCAGTTGGCAACAGCACAGACCCCGCTTTACCTTAAATGGAATGATATCATAAACAAACACATACATGTAGTGTACTTCTGCCTACAGTAGTAAATTATCAGGTCATTGTGTGTCATTTGATGGCTGTCAAAAAGTGAGGACTTATTTACTACAAAATCAGACAGTCTGATGGGTAAGACACAACATCCAATAGTTATTTAACATGCTTACAAGTAACAAGATCCAAAACCACACCACTAGTACTCCCCCCCTTCCCCTCCCCCAACCATGGAGGGCAGTAGTAGTCAAAATAGGCTACCCCCCTCCAAGTACAGGCTTCCTGTGCATCAATGAGGGACCTATGCTTGATGCATCAGGAACGCAGACCACTTAGGTTGTGGCCAGAGTAAAAAACCACAATGACACAAATGACACGGGTATGCACCCACACACACATGCCCTCACATCCTTGCAATAACTTTTTAAACACCTACACATTCAAGAAAGTATATCATGGACCCACATGTAGATAACAGGACCTTACATAGCCAACAACAACACTAGGCAGCTGCTGCCAAGACTACGGGCCACTATGGGCCACTATGGTGTAAAAAATGTTTCCCACCACAGCAGGTCTGTACAGACAGCCCTGTCAAATTACCTGGCAAGGCTCCCTTCCCCCTTATATGAGAATATATTATATATATATATATAACCCTAGTTACCTCTGTGTGTGTGTGTGTGTGTGTGTGTGTGTGTGTGTGTGTGTATTTATGTGTGTGTGTGAGCACAAGATGGGCAAGCATACTAACCACATGCCTATCTATTAACACTGAGATCTACAAGGTAAGAGTTCCCAAGGCCTGCATGTCAGGAACTCCAAGACTTTTGAGTGTCCCAATACGGAAACCATCAACACCCCCCCAAAGCCAAGCATTCCCCGCATACAATGTATATGAATATGTGATAACAGGCCAAGCATTACACAAATACTTCACCTCCTATCCAGTCTATAAGGCGCATAGGCTGAGATTGCCAATAAGAAACAGTTTAAATTGGGCTATGTTTAGGGAGAGGGGGTGGGTGAGGTAGAGCCATAGTTTATAATCCCCTAGAGTAACCCCTCTATAAAGGAGTGAGGTCTCTATGTCCAGCAATTTGCTGGGAAACTCCACTGTGGGACACACCCCCCCCCCGGCCAGGGTCCCTCCATAAAGTGGGATATTCTTGGGCATAGTAAGGTGTGGAAGGACTTACCAATCAAGGGAGGGGTTACTCTAGGGAGCTGTCAGTTGTGGATGCCAATAAAAGGGCTGGGAAGTCACCAGCCCTATTTAGTGGGGTCCAAAGGATCTGCTTGCTAGTAGAAGACTCTACCAGCCAATGGTACAATCTAGCCATCACATGAACCCAATAGCTTGGATGATGGGGGGGGGGGGGGGGGGAGGGGGGGCACAACCATACACTGCATGGAGTGGTGGGGGGAGGTGTGCATGATGCAAATGATGTGCACATGCACCTAATGAACTAGAGTTATGTGGAGCAGCCAAAGCTGGTAAGGCCATATAAGGGTATGCAGGATTAGCTCTGAATAATAACAATACCTTAGCATTTTTGGCATGGACATTGCAAGACAGTGGAGAGGCTGATATATCACACCACTGCACCATACTATCAAATATGGGCACTGATATAACCATTCACATCAGCCCAGACTTGTCAGATACTGCTAAATCCAATGTACTTTTTTTTTTTGGGGAAGAAGTTAAAGGTTTGTGGGGGGGGGGGGGGGGGGGGGGGGGGCAGTGTGTGACAGGATGGTGCCCTAATAGTGCAGGAAAATACAGAGGGTCCCCGTTTGCACCAGAGCGAGGTTCCTTTATGATGACTGCATCATCCTTGTTTAGATTCTCAGGCATTCAATACAGTGAGATTAGAACTAAGGGAAGACACATTATGGTTGCGGAACCCTTAGCCATTACCATGCAACGTCACCACTATTTGCAAACAGTGGATCGCCTTTCACCCACCCTGTCCTGTCCAACTACCCTCCTTGAATACTTGTGAATAAACGATCATAAACTGACGCATGTATGCGTATGGACACACACACACACACACACACACACACACACACACATCTTTTATATCCACCTGAAGACAACTGCAATGACCCTTTGATCCAAGCTGTTTCAGACAACACGCACGTCAGCCCACTGTTGCCATCTGCATTACTCGACAGCTGCTAAGCTAGGTATAATCGTGCCACTATCATGCCATCACAACCCCTTCCTAGTACATTCCCCTCTCCCCCCCCCCTCCTCCCACCTACAATGTTTGCCCACTGAACTATTAATAGTCTTAGCTTTTTGCAAGACACTTCAATGTGTCATAAAGGCACCAAAATACCTTTGTTATGGGCACTGTGCGGTGAGCAGGAAAAACCTACATGCAAATGATCAAAGGAGGTATGCACACAGACACAAATATTTCTTAGCCTACGTACACACACTCCACACCCACACTACCACTTTCATCCATGAAAGAGTGCCCACATATGGGAAATCAAACCACCTGTGCATGTGAGCACAAGAACACACGTAGTATTTGTACACGCACAAAAAAAAAAAAAGAGAATGTACGGATGTACAGACACACACACAATACATACACATTCCCTTTAGATATTATAATTGTGTAAGACTCAGTATTAGTAGCCACACAGAAGACAACACAGCTCTTGAAATGACGACTGAAGTACATGAGGTCATGCATGTTAAAAAATATATTTGTACAATGAATGAAATCCTTCTATTCCAGTCAATCTACAGACGCAAATTGTGGACATTGTTAGTGCATAGAGTGAGAGCAGTGATACAAGTAAAGTGGTAGAGGACCCAACACAAAACAGTACACTCCACACAACGCCATATACATTTTCAGCTCTTTCCTGAAGGATCATACCACCCTACACTTCTTTTCTCATAGCTGGATTATAGGGAGTTGCAATGTAATGTCTCAGCCCTTGGAAAGGCAAGCACATAGTCGCAGGTTACAGATATGAACTGATGGAATAGGAACTTATTTGCCCTGCTAAATAAACTACACCCAACTTGTACAAAAAAGAAATGGCCACTACTTTTCCCAGGGTACTAACCTGTGAGGGTGCAATCTGTTTTTATTTTTGGGGGGGGGGGGGGGGGGGGGGGGTGGGTGGGTGGGTGGGTGGGTTGTGGTCTGTGACATTATCATCCCTCTACTCCTCACTCCACACTTGAGCAGTGTTGGATGGAGAGCATGAGAGCATGTGGGTATAAACAAAGGCTGAAGTGGGGGATCTGGCCACAATAAACTCCAAGCCAGGCCAATACACTTAAGTGCGTGGGTTCTGACCTTCCACTGAACCAACACAGCTACCCCACACAATGGGAGCACTGAAATGCGTGGGTTCTGTCCCTCCGTTGAACCAACACAGCTATTCCCACCCAATGGGAGGGGGACACGCAATGAAGTGCACTAGTATCAAATGTTCCCATCATGACTGCCCCCCTACTTACGGTCACATGCTATCAATACCCTACAACAACCATACTACCTCATACACAATTGCTTCCGCTATTTCAAATAGCCATGTTTTCTTATATCAAGCTGCACCCAACCCAGCGCAGAACAATTCTCGCAATGTGCCTTCATGAACCTTAAATGGGCTAAAACCTATGCATAATGTTTATGCAGTGCCCCCTACATCATTACCCAAACACAGAAAACACCATTCCTCTTCCATCAACCCACCACCACAGTAATCTAGTGCACCCCCTCAAAGACCACAACAGCTGCTGCTCAGCCCACATGCCTGGTAGTCCCCCCCCCCCTCCCACTCACCATAAGAGGTTTATGATGCATGGCCACATCTGAAGCAGATCTGCTACATGTACCCAAAGTTGGTGATTCTGCCTTGAGGGGCGGACTCAATTCCCCAAATTTTTATACAGTTGGATACCATGGGAAATTAAGTCCACCTCACCTGCTAAATCATCTACCTTGGGTAGTAGACATGTGGAAAACTGGCCATGTAGCTTGTTAGATTTGATAGGGAGTACGGATGTGTTTATTTGGGTAATGGCTATTTGATACTTATGTATATACAGATGTAACATAGTATGGAACAGAATCCTCAAGATAGTGAACAATTCAGAACATTCTTGTAAAAAGATAACAGCCATGGATAAAGAGTACAATTTAACCATGCTTAACTTTTCAGTAGTCCAACCAGGACATTTCAAAGCTGTATCACAAAGAAATACTTCAGTACTCAAGAGAGGCCCAGGTAACAAAATTTTCAACCAGTTATTCTGCCCGTAGCCCAGCTTACAGAAATACATTACCAATATTCATTATCGACGATCAAATCTAACAGACTCCCCTTCATAGCCTGTCCAGTACATACAGCTTTTCCCATGACACTTGATAGTAATAAGGTGTCTGGGTCACAATGGAGGAAAGTGTGTGGAGGGAAGGTATGAAACTTTCAGTAGGATAGGGGAAGACACATAACTTCATTGTTGATAAAATAGTTGCAGGTTGTAAGACAACACAGCTCACCTTCCACAGAAACACAAAGGGTAGCATAAAGCCACCCCACACGCATACAAATGTGCACTTCAAAAGAATATTGCAAAATGAATTATTTTATGGCAAATTGTAGACAGCATTTCTACATACCTTTCCACCATTGCCGAGCCCAGACCCCATATATGGTCCTGGCACTAAGCAAGAGCAATCACAAACAACCACACCAATGGTTAAAATCACTTCTCTCCCATTCATAACAACTGAACTACCAATATTGGGTGCTACAGAGATACAACTGCACAGAGGTGCCTACAAACAGTAACCACATCAATCACTAGGGAGGAATTCTAACCATATCAACAACCTGACATTTCTCTTGGGTACAGTAACCACATCACAAACACTAATACAATCATGTAGTGTTTAGTTGATAGCAAACAGTTTGCGGCACCATTGGAGAACATTACCCTTACAACAATGCCAGATTAGTCACGTTCTGGGAATAGGCATAGTAATCTTATAGCCTTCCCAAGTTGCTTGGTCATGCACAAAGATGTGACTGGTACAGACACAGGTGGGAGGAAGTCTGCAGATGGTATGCAATTAGTTCTACTCAGCAAAGTTGTTTATCCACTGTTTTCCCACAATGTTTGAACTACACACAAAACCCTACAGATGGTGTAACAAACTTAAAATAGAACTGTCATGTAACACAATAAAACAGAAAGCCAGCCAAGAGAAATATAGTATATGTACAATAAATGCCCAATATAGCAAAGACTCATACTAACCACATTCTATCAAGCTACAATTTTTAGTTTGTAACTAGACTTGACTTTAAAATAACTTTGCACTCATCTTTTGCACCTCAACAATGAACAAAAATACTAACCCTCCACTCCCTCATTTTCCTGGAACAGGTCACTAAGCAACATAACTACTGCTAGGTCCACACAGCGAATTCCCTGCATGCCATGCCTTTTGCCCACGCTATGCGAAAGCGCACATACTTGGTTGCCAGCCCACTGGAGAGACAGTTGAACTGGCCTGACTGATTCTGTGGGCATAACGGATCAACTCGTCTGGAGCAACAGCACCTGGAGAGGGATGAGGATCAAAGTGCTGCAGTTAAGATACACCCACTCCCACCCAACCTCGATTAGCTTGTTTGATAGACTCCAGCTTCTGCTTTCCATTGTACACTGCCAGCTCCTAACAGTAGATAAGGTGTGGGAAACAGAACAATACCACATCCCCCATTACTTCTTTCTCACACAAATATAAAGGGGAGTCATTAACAGTTCCCTAGGTGACCAAACAACCCAAGGCCTCTGCCAAGTGGATTTTGCTAGGTCTAAGACCACTTATGAACACCTTCATACCATCTGGGAGGGACCACTTATGAACACCTTCATACCCTCTGGGAGGGACCACTTATGAACACCTTCATACCCACTGGGAGGGACCACTTATGAACACCTTCATACCCTCTGGGAGGGACCACTTATGAACACCTTCATACCCTCTGGGAGGGACCACTTATGAACACCTTCATACCCTCTGGGAGGGACCACTTATGAACACCTTCATACCCACTGGGAGGGACCACTTATGAACACCTTCATACCCTCTGGGAGGGACCACTTATGAACACCTTCATACCCTCTGGGAGGGACCACTTATGAACACCTTCATACCCACTGGGAGGGACCACTTATGAACACCTTCATACCCTCTGGGAGGGACCACTTATGAACACCTACATATCCTCCTAGAATCCCAGGTAAGGACCAATAGGTTTCTGAAGAACCAACTAGTGCAAACACCAACCAGTTTACAGATAGACAAGTTGTACAAATTCCAATTCCACTAGATGAAGCAGCACCATCACAAAACACACTTCAACACTCACCAATTTAACAACGGGATGACAAAACAAGGCTTGCAACTAACTACACCACCAGGACACAGATTGCAACCATAGAGGGCCCACCACACAGTCCAGTACCACACACTTTGAATTCAAAGTAGCGAAAGCAAGTGGCTAATGCATGCGTGTAGTAGCAACTTAATGCATTGATAGCAAACAGCTAATCTTCACCTTATCAAGCTTGTGTCAGCCCCCACTAATAGAGATACATAAAGTTATTTCCATCAAAGCAGCTCTACAGTATACCCAACAAACTCAATACGCTTCATTTCAAATAAAATAAATCCCGCTGTTTGCCGTCAAGGAATTGTGGCATGGCTAATTGAGTTCCTTGGTGGCTTGGTCGCTAGACAATGCAAAGGCAATGAGTCTGACCTATCATTCAAGTTACAGCCTAGGTTTTCCCTTGTAGAGTCCTAGCCATTAACATGTCCCCACACACATCCGTCTCACATAAATGTGAGCAGCAGCTGTAAGGAAGCTTGCCATGAAAGCGCAGATCACAAAGATGTGCTTGACCCGGAGTGTAAACATGGTATTACCCTGTTATCCCTATGCTATCAGAGTGCACAAAGGTGTCTGAACATACAACATGACAGCTAACACAATACACACCACAAATGACACATGTACATGGCACACACTATAACTGTACAAATTCTGCTCTAAATAACGGCCCAGAGGAAAAAGCGTACTCGGTAACACTTCCAGACCACCAGGAATGCATACCATTTAGGGACCGCTAAAGATACGAGGCAGGAAACACCACCAAATGTTCTGGCAATTGTTGAACTATGTAACAGCAGGAATTGGCCTTTTTTTTTGTCCAACTAATGTTCACATACCAGGTGTTAAAAGTCTCTAGAACCTGCAGTAATGAATTTTGCCATCAAATTATTTGGTGGTGTGTTTCAGCTATTGTGTAAACACCCTAACATATTTCTGCTGTGCATTGACGTAGTGACTGATCTGGTCACCTATTGATGGTTGGTCACACTGCAGCCTACCTACCACACGTGCGTCCACGGCTGGAGATTTAAATCCCTGCCATGTTTCGTGCTTACATACCAATGTTTTCTCTGCATCTTGTAACCTAAGCTGTAGGTCTGTTATTTCCTGTGTCCTCCTGTCCACCTCAGCACTGACCTTGTCAATCTCCTTCTGTCGAGACCGCATCAATGTGGCTGCACACAAGAGACACCGCTATCACAAAAGGTCATGCTCAACTGAACACAAGAGCAGATCCAACAAGAGAGGGCAAGTGTTGCCATAGTAATGCATGCACACCATCTACTTATAAATGAGCGGATAGTTTGTTCGTTTTCTGAGCATACGGTTGGGACGTTTTTCGAAAAGTGGGCTCTTTTCAACTCCTTTCTACAAAGTGCAGACAGTGATAGGCTTACTTTTTTGAATTTCACATCTTTTTCTCTCTGTCGAATTGTGCGTTCAAGTATAATGTCATTACAACTATGTACATGTAAACCAAAATGTACCACAGTCATTGTGTGTGCATTAATGGCGATACTCAATCTATCTGAAAAGGCATTTAGTGCAACTAATACATGTACATGTACACACGTTGCAAAAAGCCATATTCATTGCTGAGCACAAGTTCGACCAAAAGCTTGCATAGCAGCTCAATGAATACGGCATAATGTGTGTGTGCCATGCTATGAAATATTGTGGTACTTGTGTATACAGTGATGATAAATGCCCACCCTAGCTCCTTGTTCCCCCCACACACCCTAACCCTCTCCCCTTGATGCCACACCCTAACCCTCTCCCCCTGACACCACACCTAACACTCTCCCCCTGACCCCACACCCTAACCCTCTCCGTCTGACACCACACCTAACCCTCTCCCCTTGACACATCCTAACCCTCTCCCCTGACACCACACCTTAACCCTCTCCCCTTGACACTAACATCAGGGGATCCCACCGTACCCAATACCAGGGGGCACATAGATTTGGTCCCCACTGTACCCAATACCAGGGGGCACATTTGGTCCAATACTGGGGGACACATTTGGTCTCCACAGTACCCAACACCAGGGGGACACATTTTGTCCCACTGTACCCAATACCAGGGGGTACATTCGGTCCCCACAGTACCCAATACTGGGGGACACATCTGATCCACACTGTACCCTATATACTTCCCAATATTCCAAATACATGCGTACTGGAGATATGGATATGTAGGTATGCACAATGGCCAGAAGATGGATCCATGCTACAGAGCCATTGAAACAACATATGCAGAAGGCCATGATATGCCTCATGACAACACTTGATTTGCAGTGTGTTTAGACCATACAAAGCACAACCATACCCCCCCCCAGTCAACACACCCACACACATAGCTGTCAGAGAAGTGAAGAAATCCATGGAGATACATGTGTACACTGAAGGAGAAGTTGCTGACAACACACATACACACCAGACATAACAACAGACAAAAGACTACCAGTAGACAGAGTTAGCACATAATTGCCAGTAATTACAAAAAGAGTGACAGATGGTAACATCAGAAGCAGTGAGGGTACATGGAAGCAGTGAGGGTACATGAAGCAGTCAGGGTACATGGAAGCAGTCAGGGTACATGGAAGCAGTCAGGGTACATGGAAGCAGTCAGGGTACATGGAAGCAGTCAGGGTACATGGAAGCAGTCAGGGTACATGGTATCAGAAGCAGTCAGGGTAAATGGTATCAGAAGCAGTGAGGGTACATGATATCAGAAGCAGTGAGGGTACATGGAAGCAGTGAGGGTACATGGTATCAGAAGCAGTGAGGGTACATGGAAGCAGTGAGGGTACATGGTATCAGAAGCAGTGAGGGTACATGGAAGCAGTGAGGGTACATGGAAGCAGTCAGGGTACATGGAAGTAGTGAGGGTACATGGTATCAGAAGCAGTGAGGGTACATGGAAGCAGTGAGGGTTATAGATTGGTATTTAGTGTATAAGGCATCAAATAAATATTAAGCTGTACTACCACTGCTATTAATTTCCCCTTGTTGATGGGATGTAAACTTTTACAGTTGCGCTTTGGCTTTGAATTGATGCGCGAAATATCATATTTTGTAATGACAGCTATTATTAACATCCAACTTAAATCATACAATAATGTTGCAATGTCTATGGTCTATTAATGGAATAAGGCCTGAACACATTTTTCAAAATTATTGATATTCTAAGAGACACTAATGTCCTCTACAAGTTCTTTCTTATGGACTGGAAATTAGTTTGTCCATCATGGAACTAGTTATAGTGGCCTGAATTTTAATTATGCATACATTTTAATTGCACACGTCAACTATTTTATAAAATCATATGTTAGGTCCCTTTTCGCTGCAACAATCCCTAATAGCTTACTATATATGAAATTTTCGAAGTTGTAACCAAAGTGATTTGTGGGCGGTAATTATCATAAAAACCTGCAGTGCAAATATCAAAATATAGAAATTAAATCTAATTGTAGCTAACTGCATTTGTGACTACTGAAACTCTCAGTGATCACAATGGTTGCTATGACCACTGATACAAATGCTATAAAAACTAATAGTTGGCTTAGTCACCAATGGGAGATGGGACTGTTGCAAAGGCAGTTGGCTTAGTCACCAATGGGAGATGGGGCTGTTGCAAAGGCAGTTGGCTTAGTCACCACTGGGAGATCGGACTGTTGCAAAGGCAGTTGGCTTAGTCACCAATGGGAGATGGGACTGTTGCAAAGGCAGTTGGCTTAGTCACCACTGGGAGATCGGACTGTTGCAAAGGCAGTTGGCTTAGTCACCAATGGGAGATGGGACTGTTGCAAAGGCAGTTGGCTTAGTCACCAATGGGAGATGGGCTGTTGCAAAGGCCAGGCGTATTAGTTCAGCCAATTTTGCACTTTTTAATACAGTATTAGACCACCACCAAATGGGGGGGTGGCTCAGGATGTATGGAAAAGTTCCATATACACCAGTCAACCCTGCGTAACCATGTCAATACACATGATAAACAACTACAATTCCTTGCCTGTCTCAGCATGTTGATCGATTTCTTTCTGTCGTTCCACCAACTTGTCAACAACCTGTGGAATGATAACTGTGACACAATGCCCTCAGTTAAATAATCTCTTTAAACACCAGTACATCCCCCCTTCCCTTACTCCCCATGTGTGCAACTGCTTAGTGGAACAGCAGCAACCTAGGTACGTTGGGTGACAACACTTAGGCCTGGCACTAGTGATTTCCATATTTTGATTTTGTCTATTTCTAATAAATTATGGCAATTGCAAGCAACATTACCCCACTTTACATAAATGTAGGGTTTGCTAAACAGTCCAAGATAAATATAAATATCAAATAGAATCAGATAGAAGCAACTCATAAGTATTGAAGAGAAACTGATTTCCAATGATAACTGTTCAAACTGATAACAAGGTTTGAACACCAATGAAAACTATTTATTTTCCCTTTATTGTATTTTGATACAGTGTGGCCCAGCCATAACACACTCAACAGCATATTACATGGTGCTTACAATAATAAATTATGAACTCAAAAACTTTAACAAACGACACCTCACGATCTTTTGAGTAACCATGAGGTCAACTTGAAAAAAAAAAACAATTCACGAAAAATCAAGTTGCATACAGGTGGAAAATTTTTGAGGAACAAGACACACCTAAATTCTTAGTAATCATGAGGTACTACACTCCATGCATACATGCATCAAGATACAGTTATGACAACTACAGTTGATACATATACTTCACGACTTCTTTTTTAACACTCCAGGTGGGTTTTGACACAGCAGATTTGGATTGCCTGTGAAAAGTTGGGCCCAGTTAATCATAACAAACAACTGCCCAAGTACTAGGATGGATGAGAGCACGACTCTCATTCGCTATACTCAGAGCAACAAACCTCTGTCTGAGGGGCTCTCGCACCAAATGAAGTGCAATTGGTACGGACGATGGAGCAGGGTTGCCCACTATCTTTGCCTGAATGTCATGCTTTAAAACCTTTATCGTTTATCTCTTTATCATTTTTATTTATTATTTGTTGGTTTCATTTGTGCATATTTTGAACGTGTCTATTATTAATATTAACAATAGATTGATCAAGGTTTTGTGACTTGGAATTGTGAAGTCACAAAACTAAAAACACCCTTTATATAAACAGACGTGTGCTGATTGTTTGGACACATAACAACACTACATTGTATATGAATACACTCTGAATATGAATAAATCATTGAGCTTATTTCACATCAACACAAGTGCTATTCTTAGGAATGCTTGATTCGCCCTTATATTCATTCTCTTGTAACTGCCTCAAGCTTCGGGGTGGTAAAGGTTTCTTAGTTGTAACTTCATCACATGCATACATATATGCTTCCTTTAATGTCCGCTCATCGAACAATATCTTTGAGCTCTTACCACTTACATGTAACTGTCAAGTTTTGACAGCTGCTTGTAAATTATTTATCACTCATGATCTTGCTAGTGAAATGGATGCTTAGGGTCAGGGGTGAGGGTTAGTTATAATGGGTTACCATTAAAGAGGTCACAGGAGAGACAATGGTGTACAATGGTCCACAAATACTGATGCAGCATTTATGACTAAAGGGTTTCAAAAAAATGCAACTGTGCAATTTCAGCAGTGCATTTGAAGGTGGTAACTCTAACGGCGTCTACTCATTTGTGTCTGTCCTCTTAACATCAAGAAGATTGAATGTCTGGTATCAAAGATTGCCATTCAACAGGTCATGGAGACACAGCAGTGTGCAACATCATTCAGCTACTAAGACTACACTGACAAGGTGGTCCAGAAAGAGTTGAACGGTGAGAAGAGTCGACCAGTGGATAGTCAAACGGTGGATGAGGACAAAAACTGACAATATTCAGGATGAAATTATTACAGTTGTAATAAAGAATGTTTCTCATGAACTTACCAATCCACCCTGCACACATTTTTGCATCAAGGTGTGGTTGGAACAAACAAAGGACAGGTAATTATACGCTGGTGAAGCAGAATTGACTGCAGATGTTGCACTGTTTGGCAATTCATTCATTATATGCTTAAACAGAGACTAAATATGTCTGCCACTAAACACTGAGAGGTCAGGTGATACAATGACGCACCTGCAATAGATGCATAGGTTGACACCCCCCCCCCCCCCCCTCCCCCCAAAGAGATGTCATGAAGATGGAGGTCATCTCCATTCCCAGGGATTCAAACACTTTACCCAACAAGGTGGAATGCAGAATGCTTAGAGACGATTCTTACAAACTACCATCTTCTTTATCAGATTGGGGGGGGGGGGGGGGGGGGCTTTTGAAGTATGTGAAGGGAAGCTGACATAGTTGATACTCAGTATCAAAACATGCACGAGGTCATTTAACTTTCTTTTTGGTTAATGTTAGATGAACTGCTTCTCCATCAAATGTCTAAGGATGTACAGTGCACACATATGTCTAAGGATGTACAGTGCACATATGTCTAAGGATGTACAGTGCACACATATGTCTAAGGATGTACAGTGCACATATATGTCTAAGGATGTACAGTGCACACATATGTCTAAGGATGTACAGCGCACATATATGTCTAAGGATGTACAGTGCACATATATGTCTAAGGATGTACAGTGCACACATATGTCTAAGGATGTACAGTGCACACATATGTCTAAGGATGTACAGTGCACACATATGTCTAAGGATGTACAGTGCACACATATGTCTAAGGATGTACAGTGCACACATATGTCTAAGGATGTACAGTGCACACATATGTCTAAGGATGTACAGTGCACACACATGTCTAAGGATGTACAGTGCACACATATGTCTAAGGATGTACAGTGCACACATATGTCTAAGGATGTACAGTGCACATACATGTCTAAGGATGTACAGTGCACACATATGTCTAAGGATGTACAGTGCACACATATGTCTAAGGATGTACAGTGCACACACATGTCTAAGGATGTACAGTGCACACACATGTCTAAGGATGTACAGTGCACACATATGTCTACGGATGTACAGTGCACACATATGTCTAAGGATGTACAGTGCACATATATATCTAAGGATGTACAGTGCACACATACGTAGGTTATTCATCTATGGTACAGTGCACATATAGGACCCAGATAATCATACCTGTTTTATGGTATCTTAACTATCTCTAGACTTCTTATAAACAGCAGCATGTGCTACAAGAACACACACCATACTTACATGCACATAGATACACGCAGAATAATGCCAACGTACAGCTGAAAGCGTTGCACCATGTTGATCAGACGATAACTTGCCTTCTGCTATAAGTCCGAACAACTGCCTGCAGGTGAATGAATACACGTCTAACATAATACGTTTCATGTGTAAGCGTTAAACAAATTCAGTTCTACACCCACGCACGAACAAGACGACGTGGATGCTTAGAAGGAAAAGCGTCAATTGAGACCCGAACGATTGAAAACTATTCCGACTGATCAGTAGTACGTTAATGCGAGCAAAAAGACTGCTTGTGCTCGTTTACAGTTAAAAATAATAATCCTCGCGACAAGAGGGCGCTTTGGCTGATAAAAATGAGCTGCTGTTTTTTTCACTACATACTTGTACCTTACGAGGGTATTATATTCGACCAAGTTAGACCGCAGCTTTGCTTTCACAGTGTCTTTGTCGGCCATTTCCTCTTTAACCTCTCGTACCGAAAATACGCATGCGCGGGAATTACACTTTGTCAACACTTGTTTTGAGATAGTGCAATGACCCAATCAGATTAAAGTAAATCCGGAACAGGCGTGTACGTACGAGATCTAAAGCTTCAGAACATAGTGGTCTCCTGGCGATTAGTAGATTTGTGTAGCATCAACTCGAATTTAGCTTCTACAGTCATCCGCTACTGAAGTAAGGCAGAAAGAACTCCCACGAACCAGCCGCTTTAACAAGACCTCGACGCGTTGTCAGGAGTCTGCAGCTGTCGTGCACTATTAGGCGTGAAAGGTGGGTTTGGGCGTCTTGCGTTTGTCAGATTGCAGATTTGGACACTGCTTGTTTGGTTTTGTTGTTCAGTACCGAGCAGGTTGTTTTCCTTTAATATACAATGACCTTTCCCCTCCTCCCTCCCTCCCTCGTCAGAGTATTCGTTTGGAATGGGATTTGCCCTTCTGCCGTAGTACCCTCCTCACGTTGTCTACTTGTTGTTAATAGAAGTCACGCTTTAGCCAGCCATCTCGAATGAACGAGAAGATCAGGAACTCAGAGGTACGCCAGTGCCGTATTCTAATTATAGCGCATCGGTTAGCTTTGCGTTTGTTTTCGTTGCGTGGCGATTTAACGTTCCGTCTTGAAAGCGATCCTTGCATTGAAACAAAACACAGCTGTCGTGTGTGGATGGAATATGGACTCCGCCGTGTGCATGACAGTGTCTATAATGAAATGCGCTTTTTAATGCCACCCCCTCCCCCCAATCAGCAGGATTTCATGAATTCCACCAGACCTTCAACAGTCCCACAGATGGCAGTACCAGGACACATCCTCCCCCACTCTGGGTACACACTCTCTTCAGAAAGCACTCACATCAACATCCCTGCCACCCACCACCACCCATTGGCCAACGCCTACCCCCTCATGAGGCCATCGCTGGGTATGGCACCACACATGCCAATGAC
This sequence comes from Eunapius fragilis, assembly GCA_963681505.1. NCBI lineage: Eukaryota > Metazoa > Porifera > Demospongiae > Spongillida > Spongillidae > Eunapius > Eunapius fragilis. The sequence goes on from OY811985.1 coordinate 1,229,511, forward strand.
CAACCTAACACCAGGGAAGGCAAGAACCACTCCACCTGCTGATGCACTTGGGCCTCCAATGTTTATGCCCTGTGAGTTACCTGTGAAAGGGAAAGGCTGGCTGGGTTTTCCGTGGTAAAAGGATAAATGATTGTATACAATTTTTTTCTTAGGTTTGCTTCCAAGGGGTCAATGTAGGTCTTCTTTTTTATCACCATGGCAGCATGGCTTGGAATAGATACAGCCTCCCTACCACATTAGCTTACCTGGGTTGGTACTTGCCAGTTAAGACCATAATTCAAATGCTGGCTTTTCGGGCATGTTAGGATTGTTGCTGAAGGGGGTCCGGGGGGGCGTGTACCTTGCTGCACTGTGTTGTCTCCATTAAATTGTCATTGTTGCTTTTGAATTGTGTATCCTTTTTTTTTTAACCCACAGCGCTTAACTTGGGCACCCCGAAGTCAGCCCCTTCAAACACAACAAACTACTCAAAGTCCAAGAGCAATAACATTACCTTTTCCCAGCCAAACTCGCCCATGATGGCAGGAGAGATGTTGCCTAGCACCATCACTAACTCCCAGACTGCTCCCTTCCAGCTGCTCACCACTTCCTCCCTGTACCCCTACTCCATACAGCAGCCCCAGCAGCTGATCATGGCCCAGTCCTCCTCCCCTCTGTCCAACATGAACTCCTCCCCCCTACCCAACATGACCGCCAAGCCTCCCTTGTCGCAGACTGGTGTACCCATTGCCAAGCCGACGCCCATACCAGCTATTCCTTCTACTAGTGCCCAGTCCTCTAGCTCCAGCAAAGCCAAAGCCGTCGGCAAGTCATCCACTTTTGGTGCAAAGTCAGGGTACTCAAACTCCATCATGAGACCGGCCTCTCCCAGCTCTGTTACCCGGCTGAAGGAGGGGGAAGTACAACCTGCCTTGGAAGGGAGTCAGTTTTTTTATGGGTCTGGAGGCCATCTTTACCTGGCAAGCCAGGGTGGCCTGGTGATCCATCCTTCAATTCAACCTCAATCCCAGTCCCTTCCTTCCACGCAGCAGTCCCAGTCTCATTCTTCCATGCAACCTCAACCACAGTCCCATCCTTCCATGCAGCCTCAGCCCCAACCTCCACCTCAGACCACCTTGACTAAGCTGCTTGCTCCAACAGCAGGGCCAAAACAGGCTGTAGACCTGGTCCCAAGCAGCCTTCCTGCCATCTCTGCACCCAACCCTACCTCTGCAGCGTCTGTGAAGTCTGCTGGTACGTGGAGTATTACTGCACGGGGGGGGGGGGCATTTTACCTCATAAGGAAGGATCCCTTCTGCAGATCAGGTATCGTAGTACAACCATCTTCTTGCAATAATGAGAAAAGATTAGGTTGAAAGAATTTGGCCAAGAGCTCTAGCATGTGGTCACACTTGGACACCTAATAGCTATTATCACATATGACCTTTAAGTATTTCGGTTATCATGTAATGTAATGTGAAAGCAGATCGTTAGATGAGAGGAATCTGAACTGGGGAGGAGATGGTGAAAGCTGGAGGTAGTTATTTTAGCTGTAGTTGTGATTGTATTTCCCTATTGCAGGTATGTCAATGGGCAGAACAAACCATACTTCTGCCGAGAAGCAGCAACTTCCTCTGGTTGTCTCTGGCCCAAAGGCAGTGACCTCTGTACCTTTCTCTGCATCATTGCTGACAACCGCTGGTCAGCTAACGACAGCTGGTAAGTGTGTGTGTGTGTGTGTGTGTGTGTGTGTGTGTGTGTGTGTGTGTGTGCTCCACTGATTTTAAGAATAAGGGTAGTGCCAGAATGCAGCCTTGATAAATAGTGGAAGGTTTATGTCCAGCAGTGGTGTAGTGTTGTCGACTGTTATACAATGGTTATGCATCATCATTTGTGCCTTGTCATGCACACACCCAACTCCAGCTGTTCTCACTGACACCCGTGTGGATAGGTGAGCCATGGTCACTCTGGGGGAGGGGGGGGGGTCATTGTCTTTTTTTTTTTTTTAATGTTCCCCTTTCCATAGACCTCCCCAACCTTTGGTTAGCAGTGTTGGAGGCAGTTCCCTACCAACCTACCCACAAGGTAGCACATTGTGAAGTGCACCAACCACCTTTATACAGACACATTTCATCCACACACACACGTTCCTCCTCTGCCACCCCAACACCGTTCTCCTTCACCCCTTCTCTTTTCTTTACCACCACCGCCCCCACCCTCCCTTCCCCCACTCTCTCCATCTCTTCCTTACTCACACAGGCAAGGATCGCTTTGGTGAACAGGGCTTCGTGAGTACCGCTGCCATGAGGATGGCCACTGCCCTTTCTGGCACCTCTACAGTAGATTTTCAGTCTACCTATGACCACCCCAACCCGCAACCATCAAGCGTCCCCATCCCCACTCCTCCCCAGTCCTTCAACCTCAGTGCGGCATCCCTCCACCTCCCTGCACAACAAGCTTTCCTCCTTAGCTCCCAGCAAGGGTACCCGATGGGACAAGTCCTGCAGCAACAACAACAACAACAACAACAACAACAACAGGGCCCTGTGCTCCCTTCGTCCCCCGGCCCTGGGAGTGGGGCCAGTGGAGGGCTGACAGCGGCCATCTCAACAGCCTCGTCAAATACTCTCTCACCTGGATCTTCCTCACCTAGACCTCGCATTCTCAGAAAGAGACCTCTGGATGGGTAAGGCTGTTGGTTGGGTCACCTCTGGTGCACTTTTTTTTTTTTTTTTTTTTTTGTATTTGTTTTATTTATGTATTTAACGGGGGTGTGTTTACTTTTTTTCGCAGAGATGTGAAGATGTTGGAGTGGCAAATTGCCTCATCAACATCTGCAAATTTGATGAACAACTTATCAACGAGGTGTGTGGAGTGAGGGTGGTACCAGAGAGAGATGTGGGTAAAAAGTGTGGGCAATTAGTGGTGAAGTGAGAGCAGCCGTAACTAGTGTAGTTAGATGTTAGGGGATTTCCCTACTGGGTTGGGGGGGGGAGTCGTCCTTTGGATTAAATAGTTCAATGTCAGAAAATGTAATTGCATTCATTTGGCCCTTTTCCTATTAGCAGTACATGGCCATATGTGGGCAGATGAATGCCACAGGTCAAGTTAGCAAGTATAACTTCAAATAATATCCACTGAAAAGAGTTTGGCTTTAGAATTGTGTTCCAATGCTAATATAGTAATACTTCATAACCAGGTTCACACTATTGCAATAGAATGGTTCCAGAACTGTTTTTTGTATATCAAAGAACGGTTCTGGAACTGGTTCCCTAGAACCGTTCTATTGCAGTAGTAGTGTGAACCCTGTATTAGGTGACCATGATAGCTATGGATCAGTGAGGGTATCAAGCCTGCTGGCCTGATATATTGGTAGTGACATTGCTATCACTTCTTTTAAGGTCTGTACCTAGCCATGGAACCGCTGTTGATCCCTCTGTGGGTGGAGGTGTGTCCGGACCACTAAGTCCTGTGGACCACTTGAACGCTAATCACTTGACCACCATCAAGCAAGAGATGATAGAGTCCCTGACGTCTCCAAGGAAGAAACCACGGAAACAAAATGTGTAAGCACTTGTTGTTGAACCACTACCCCCGGTCATGTGGTGCTGCCTGGTCCCTCATTGGTGGTTGGGGAGGGGATAAGTTGTGTGAGATGTGCACATCATACCTTGGTCCTCGCAGATGTCTATAGGACTTGAAGAGAGGTTAAATTTGCATGTGTGCCTAGTCTCCATTCAATAGGGGCATATACCTCTGTCTTCATTACCTGTTGCCATGGTTCCGTTCAACCTCCTGCAGGGTGCCCAGTGATGATCACTATGCCACCAATGTACCCAACAGTGAAGACAGCAGCCTCCACCCCGCGGAGGCATTTAATGGGCCCAGAGAGGAGGTTGGGGAGAAGATTAAGGCCAAGAGAGAGGACCTGTTGTGTACCGAGCAAGGTAAAGCCATGACGCACCAGTGTGGGCCTAGGGTGGGTTTGAGGAACACTATAAAGTGCGCCAGTCGACTGTATGGTGGGTACTCTGAGGTGGGTACCAGGGTACTAGTACTGTATGGTACTGTATGGTGGGTACTCTGAGGTGGGTACCAGGGTACTAGTACTGTATGGTACTGTATGGTGGGTACTCTGAGGTGGGTACCAGTACTGTATGATGGGTACTCTGGGGTGGGTACCAGTACTGTATAGTGGGTACTCTGGGGGTGGGGGTACCAGTACTGTATGGTGGGTACTCTGGGGTGGGTACCAGTACTGTATGGTGGGTACTCTTAAGGTGGGTACCAGTATTGTGTGGGGGTACAAGAGGGGTTATGACCGTATTGGTTAGGCAAGAGGGTTCAAGTGAGTTGTTGGGGTGCATTTTTGTGCAAATAGCTATATTCATACAGATGGCTACTGTAATGACCTACACTGTGAGTGCCTAGGAAGGTCCACTTATGGTTGCCACGGAACCTCTTATGGTGCCATGGGACCTCTTATGGTTGCCATGGGACCTCTTATGGTTGCCATGGGACCTCTTATGATTTACTTGGTGTCTTTATCATCTCCAAAGTTCCCAAGTCTCTTGAGCCTCGGAGCTGTAGTAGTGAGCACCACCACCACCGGTCGCCCTACCCCATTAATGGTGTGTACCAGGTCTACCACAGGGCCGCTCGCAACCACTTCAGACGGCATGCTGACATCAAGCACAGAGGTGGGTGTGTCCTAGCCGGGGTCAGTAGTCGGGCGTATTGACTGGCGGGATGTGTTACATTGGTACAGATGAGGAGCAGTTCTCAATCCGAGACGTTGCAAATGACCAGAGTTCATACCCAAGGGCTCGTGGTTGGAAACTGAAACACTTCACTGCTCAGATACTTGAGATGGTAAGTTTTGAGCAGCAAATGGGCACATGTGGGAATGCATTATTGGCTGGGGAAAAAAGGGTACAATGGTTATCTGTTATTGTTGGATTGGGGGTACTGTACTATTGGTAGGGCCTTTAGATGATTGGTGTCAATTTTATTATCTTTAGCGTGGACCTTCACTACCTGAAATGACTATTACTTTGTCATCACAGGAGCCAAGTACACTTTTGTTAGCTGTTTCTAACAGATCTGGTAGTACATTTAAACTAACTTAGTTCCCAATAGAAATTACCGCAAACTAGCATCTTCATAATCATCTTAGTTTATTCACAGGACCAATACACCCGTCATTTACTTGTCCAGACCATGATTAACTTTATCCAATGAGTTCTCTCAACTGTAGAAGCTAATGTACACCATGTTTAACACTGTTCCTGTTCTCATCATCATGCCAAGCCTTTGCTGACCCAAAAGAAAGGCCTGAAACCATGCGGATTGATGAATCCCGCATGCATCTAGTACACATTTATATAGTGGAAATCCCGCATGCATCAATACGCATATTGATATAGTGACAGATTTAGGAGTCAGGAGGAGCAGGTTTTGATTCTGGTCCCGTATAGTCTAGGACATTAGGCTATACTCTCTGTCACTTCTCTCTCATCTCCATGCCTTATACTTTCCATTAGATATTTAGGCATAAACATGTGTGTGTATTATTGCAGAGACAGACTCACTGTTGGGGCTTTTGGGCATCGCACACTCACTTGATGCTTGGCTCAAGACCCACGCCTTGCATATTAGATTATTGCCCATTTGAACGCTAGCATCATAGCAAATGGCCAAAAGTGTTACCAACCATGCTTATCCTATTCAGGAATTAACTATTTGTGGATGTGAAAAATGCTCCAGAAAAAAAAGTGAACATTTTTTGGTAGCCATCTGGCCCCATTGGCTTTAAACCACTACAAGTTAGGGCCAGAGGTAGGAACAAGGCTGGAAATAGCATCAAACGTTATGTAATAAATGTAGTTACAGTTTTATGGCAAGGGAGCTCTTCTGGCTAGTTTCCCAAAAAAAAGTGTGTTGGATTAAATTCCCTCTTTTCTTGCAGATCCAGTAGTTAATGTCTTATTGTCCTGACTGTCATCCCAGGGGATACAATTGTACGCCCGTGTGTACAAGGAAAAAAAAAAATCATCAGACATCTATGGGAACCTAGTTACATTTAGCAGTACTGACATATAGTACAAGTCATTGTAGCATCGGGCCAAGACTTAAGTACTATTGATGGCACTGTATTAGTAGAGATATCCACGTATCAGAAAGAGTTTCTGAGCCCAATCATAAAATGACTTGTACTATGTGCCAGTAATATAAAACTTCGAACAATAATACATTATATATACAATCAACAAACACAATGATAACAACATAATTACCAAGTACAATAGTAGCATTAAATGTAACAAGTCCCATAAATGTCCAAACAGCAAAAACGTTTATTGCTGTATGCACAGGTATACGATTGTACCCCTCTGTGACAACAGAGTCAGGACAACAAACACTGAAGTGATAATAACCACATCAGCAGAGGCAAACTGCCAGTATTGTGATTCCCTTCCAGCTGTGTGGTGGTAGGGAGGTATGGTCACAGTGGATATTGGTGGGGGTGGGGAGGTATGGTCATCCCTGCCAACAGTGGTAATTACACTACTACATTCAGGTGGACGTGGAGCATGGAATCCTGTCCTCAATGGAGAAACTGTTGGAAACTGTTTGCAGCTTAAACCAATGTCCAACTTTTAAATTGGATGAAAAAAGCCTGGAGGTTTGCAAAGAACTACTACAGGTAAGAGTGGTGGGGAACACATCTTTGTAACAAGTGTTTGAAGTTCTGTTGGTACAGGGGAACGTAGATCGTTCGAAACGAGTTATTTCTGACTTGCAAGACACTCAGAAGGGCATGACTTCTGTGAGTGTGTTTGGGTGTTGTGTGCGCGCTCACACGCGTGCCTTGCACACATGTGCTGGCTTTTTGACTCCTCTGTATTTAACCTCAAGGTGTTGGACCATAGACATCATGTGATCGACTTGCTAAACAAGTATTCCACTGAGAAGTCACCCTGTAATGGCTCTGTTACCTCGATGGCTGGTGCACTTACGTCCCGGGAGAGGACGTAGCCTCCTCATCCTTGCATATATGTTGTGTACCCTTCTACCACTCACCTCAAGGTTTCTTGGGTGTGCTCCTCCACCTCTGCTGGCTACTTTCATGGTCTGCATCTTTTCATCTGTACCCCCCCTTGTACATATGGACGTTGTGTGTTGTTGTTGTTGATGGTTGTTCCTACGTTGTATTGGTTCTTCCTGTGTAGTTGGTTGTAACGTGGAGATTTATTTTACCAAGAGTCTGGCTTGTGCATGTGCAAGGTTGAACAGGATACAGGGCGATTTCATATATCAGTTGCGACGGTCTATAAAGCATAAGCAAAAACAGTTCCAAGCAAACAAATCAAACCCACTAACAAAGCATGCAGAATTGTACCTTACAGAAGCATAAAACAACCACTGCACATATAACATAAATGCAGGTTTTCTAAATATATTTTTAAAGGCTACACAGAGCACAGACACATTTAATTGGTGGAATGGCGTATAATTGGTATTGAGAGGCTAATTGCCATATTGAACTAAGAACAAAGGCCCATGATTTAGCTGTGAGGTGACAGTGAAATCCAAAGCAATTGGCTTGCCAAACTCACAATTCTGAACCAGTTGGGCGTTTACACCGCCCATCTTCATCCAAGCCACAACATGTCCTAAGTTGTCCCTCAATGCATGCCTGCTTACAAAATTCCCAGAAGATATCCCGGCATAGAATTATGCCATACAATTTTTTATAAAGATTAAGTCACCCTTACAACAAGACAGAAGGTGGCTGCAATGTCAGAGACATCAACAGTGGTACGTTCCATAAAATGGCAACAGATCTCCAAGTCAAATAAGGCAACCAGAGAAGAAGGGAGAGTTGTTTGAGCCGGGTGTACCAACCAGAGATCTATGGAACCAACCTGTTGCAGCCTGGATATCAGAACACAAGCCTTGGTGGGTAGATTTAAATGAAAGCCAGATCTCCAATAGGTACATCCAAATGTTTCAAGTTCAGTTTATCAAATCTTTTCATCTATGCATGACATTTTTAATTAATATGTAATTTGTGATCGATATGTCTTGATCAAATTTAATCAATAAAGCATTTATAAAATAGCATTGAAATATATAGCTATGATAACTCTTCCTGAACACATGATGAACCTAAGATAGAGTAGAGTGGTGCCCCATCATTGAACCCAAGTTCACTTCTCCACTTCACCCGTGAGCCCCTCAAACACAAACTGGATGCCCTTATGATGGCAAAGGCTAGTCGTGCCCTAACATAGCCACATGTTTGAGAGTAAGGTTTTCCCCATTTATACTGCTAGTCTCTTCAAAAAATGACCTTTGAGGGCCATCTCTGTGGAGAAGTCCATCAACTAACATCACTAGTGGTGAAAGTTACCCCTCCGCTCAGATATGGCCTATTCATAAATCCTTTTCTTCTCTTTAGCTCCAGATTCCAAGACTGATTCGGGTGAACGGTTTCGAAGCATCAATGTCAATGACCTTGATGTCAAATAATGCCTCCACCTGAGGTTGCCATGCATCTCTTTTCCCCAAATAATGCCTCCACCTGAGGTTGCCATGCACTCTTATCCCCAAATAATGCCTCCACCTGAGGTTGCCATGCACCTCTTATCCCCAAATAATGCCTCCACCTGAGGTTGCCATGCACCTCTTATCCCCAAATAATGCCTCCACCTGAGGTTGCCATGCACTTCTTATCCCCAAATAGTGCCTCCACCTGAGGTTGCCATGCACCTCTTATCCCCAAATAATGCCTCCACCTGAGGTTGCCATGCAAGGGATGCATGCACCTCTTATCCCCAAATCAAGTTGCAGCCCATCATCACCTGTGCTAACATCAGCCTCCCTGACAACTGGTTCCTTGGTGATTTGGCTCCACACCTGTGCTGCCATATCTCCTATGCAGTATCTGATTTCATTATGCCTCTGGATGATGAGTCCTCCCTTCTTGCAATCCAGGGCATGGTGAAGAGACAAGGTGGCCCCACACCCATCACATCTGGGAGGTAGACAAGGAGATAAAGTATGGCTAGGTCATCTCAGAACTGCATAGGTGACAGGTCAAAGTGAGCCAAGTTTATGTCTTTCCTTTCAGTGCTCTTCGAATTTGCTCTCTGTTGATCAGGGTTAAAGATAAGTATGATACTCTCAATTGTTCCTTAGCGTTAGCCCTCAACTTCCAGTATTCAGAGTCTCCAATGATCGATATGTAGGTGATGTAATACAAGGGTCTGGGTACGATATAACGGTTTTGCACTCTATAAGCATCGTAACGCCCCCGACTATTGCCTTAATTCCCGGTAATTAACCATTATGAATGGTTAAAATCTGCGTTGTTGAGAAGGTACGATATAACGATGAGTGGAACATCATTATTTACATTGAATATTTATCTACCTTTGCCTAAGAGAAGTACCGAATTTCATAACAAAAATATGTATGTGTGTAAAGTTATATATTAGCGCAAACGTACTCCCTTTTAAAAAGAATTACCGTGTGTGTACTTTTGTTTGCGAAGCGCAGCGTGTATTACAACCTGATGACATGGAAAACGATTGATACTCTTAATAGAACTAGTTATTTATCTTTTACTTTGTAGCCAATTTTAGTGTTTTTAACATTGTTTTGTCTTCTTGGCTAGAACTTCGTTGAAGATTGAGTGTAAAAACTGCGGCTTGAGGTTGATGACTTTGAAAATGGCTACTCGTATTGTGCATACGCTGCAACTCCCTCTGGCTGGCCTAAAAGAGGTGCCACGTACGGTAAAAAGCTGTCAGAATTTCGGAACTGCATGGGCGGATCCAGCGAGGGGGTCCAGGGGGTCAGGACCCCCCCCCCCCTCAATAATGATTATGAAATAATTATCCATGTTCAGCGCTTTCCCTCATTGAATTCTGCCCCATACCCCTAGTGCACCTCTTCCGCCCCTCCCCCTCATTAATTTTCATGTCGGACCCCGCCGAATTCCACTGAATTGCGAGTCATGTAGACCAAATTTATATTCGTGGTTAACCCCTAATCGTCGAGTAAACCCCGGACTACGTTACATGTACATGAAGAAAGGGAAAGATACGTTTTGTTTGTAACAGCATGTGCAAAAGAATCTTTTTAGAGAACAAGGGTTGAAGTTAACCTCAGATATCCAAATAGTTTATTATAGTCCTGTTAAATTGCACTTGTTTTATTTATATACTATCCCACTTTATTGGTGGGTTATCACTTTGTAAATATACAGATTCTGACTAAAGCTAGGATTTTTTATATATCATGACACAGCCATGGTTTTTCCCTCCTTACCTCTCCCCATCCCTCCCATTTCCTTTCTCAAAGATAATGACATAGATGATATGAGGACATTCAGAAAAAAGAGTTAACAAAATAAATGAAGAGTTTCAGATCAATTGGCTGATTAGGACAGAGAAGGAGACAATTATAATGGACCTCAGAACACAGCCATGCCCTCACGTACCTTATGAAGCATCTACAGCTGGGCCTTCATCCTTAACTTTCCCTTTCACTGTCCCATCTGGAATCAACTCCACATTGCCAAAGAAGGCCTTTATGGCCTCCTTGGCTTGTTCAGGGTTGGAGCTCCCGTGAACAGCGTTCTCCAGGGTGGACTTTCCAAACTGTGCCCTAAGGGTATTGGGGTCCACCTCTTTGGCCTTGGTTGGGTCAGTGGGCCCCATCATGCTCCTCCAGCCAAGCACGGCATCCTCCCGGGAAAGTACCATGAACAGAGATGGACCGCTAAGAATAGTGCACAGTGAGAACAAGGCACACAAGGGAAATAAATAAATTTAACAAAGGGGTCACCTGGACATGATTTCGGTGAGGTCATTAAAGAACTCTTTTCCCTTCTGCTGGGAGTACAACTGTTCAGCCATTTCCTTGGTCAGGTGGGTTTCCTTTGATAGTGAGACTTGGAAACCTGCCTCCTTGATCTTGCCCAGAATGTTATCTGTCAGAGCAGTGTGGCAGGAGGGAGGGAGAGAGAACGAGTTGCCCAAGTAAAGGTTTCTGGCGCAGTGTGGAGGCGTGCACATGCACACACACACACACACACACACACACACACACACAATCAATGCTGCACTGCTTTCATTTCCTCATAAAGTAGCACAACCTCACATGCAGAGAGCTGACCTTTCTCTGTCATGGCAGTGGGCTTAATGACAGCCAGGGTATGCTCCACCGGAAAGAAGAATTTCATGTCCTTCTCGACCTCTTCCGTGCTTGAGGACCCATGAAGAGGGTTAATCTTGGCATCTTCACTGCTAAATGCAGCTCTTAAGCTACAAGTCAAAATGCACACAGAAAATAACAGGAGAAAAGTAGTAATGTAACATGATTACATTGAAATGTATGTACCAACTACAGGTGGAAAAAAGTGCATGTTGTTACTGTGGAGGATGCATGTGTCATGCATGTGTGTGTGTGTGTGTGTGTGTGTGTGTGCATATACGTAATTAGCACCTTGCTGGGGCCTCTTTCTTTGCCACTTCCAATTCTTTAGGTCCCAACATCTCCCTCCACTTCACCACCGCATCCTCCCTGGCCAGACACAGGGCCATCATTGGCCCACTGTATGGGTAAGGCATTATCTGCAAGTGATCTTGCAAAGAAAGGGACCAACCTGAACAACCCACTCTCCCTCATGTCACATGTGTGAACAACAGCCCACTCCCCACTCATTTCATATGCATGAACAGCCCCTCCCCCTTATGTCACACGCATGAACATTCCCCCCCCCCCCCCCCAAGTAATAACCTCGAACTAACATGATAACATTATAAAGCAGCTAGGGCTTCATAGGGCTTCACCCAGGACCCTACCCTTTTTACATACAATATTAATTAGCCATGAATATATTAACACCCTGCCCCTCCCTCCCCCCCTCTCCCCCCCCCCCCCCTTGCAAATTTTTTTTGGATTTGCCCCACATAGGTCACGTACAGACCAGCCCACACCTTTGTACCTGGACATATGCGTACAAAGGGAATCAAAATAATCCTTTCCGGCGTGCTCTTTATAGAACTCAGCTGCCTGCTCTTTGCTGAGTATTAGCTCCTTCTTCATTGCAATCTGAAACCCAGCCTCTTGAATCTTTGCAAGGATGGACTCTATTGTGTGTGTGCATGTGTGTGTGTGTGTGTGTGTGTGTGTGTGTGTGTGTATGTATGCATGTGTTATTGTGTGTGCATGCATACGCATGTGTGTACAGACACAGTATACCAATTAAGTGCATTGGCTTAGGGTATAGAAAATGCATTGTGTTAAGGTTTCCATAAACCCCCCCCCCTCCCTCCCCCTCCCCCCACCTTATACCTCCATGTTTTTGCCAAGCATCAGGTCGTATGATGGCCACTGTCCTCTGTATTTGGGACTGGGGGCTTGTAACTGATGGGACGTTGTGCTTTGGGAAGAAGAATGCCAGCTCTCGTGCTGCTGTCTCCCTCGAGTCGCTGGCATGGACAGCATTCATAGTGGCATTGGTCCCAAACAGTGCTCGCAGACTTGGGGTTACCATGGGCAAATGATAAATTTTAGTGCCATGAACAAGTTTCAATTTTACCTTGTTGGGGCTTCTTCCTTAGCTTTTTCCACATCCTTTGGACCAAGAATGTTACGTATTTCCTCGACTACTCCCTTTTCTGCATCTTTCTTGGAAACAACCAGGGTCATACAGGGACCACTGCTCATGAAATCTATCAGTGTCTCAAAGTGCTCCTTTTTTTTTTTTGGGGGGGGGGGGGGGGGGGGGGGGTTAAGAGTGTTTCAGTGAAGGCGATTAGGGCAACATTGGCAGTGTGTGCAGTACCACTGACTGGGGAGTACTCACAGTGCCCTCATGCTGCTTGTAGAAGGATGCTGCTTCTTCCTTCGTCATTTGTCTTTCTTCTTTCATCAGAATCTCTACGCCTTGCTCTTCAAGCTGGAGATGAAAGTGGGGCACTTTTCAAACCACGCATTCACTTTGAAGTGTAGCTACACCTTTTGAATTATCTCTACCACTTTGCCTGCTTTCACAGCATCTGGTTTAATGACCATCACAGTAAATTCTTTGGCTGGAGGTGCTGCATAGAAAGTGGGAAGGGGGAGGGTTCAATCACGTATTTTTCCCAAGGTAACAGAAAGTGATCTATGACTCACCCATTTCAGCTGCTGGCATGGGCAGCTTTGTTTCCTCCACTGGGATCTCAGGTTCTTTGAGAGCCTCATCTATAATCTATTGACAAATAAAATTGCATTGTGATGAGTTAAAACAGCTTTATATCTGTTTGTGTGAGTTAGAATAATATTCATTCCTCGGCCATTTAATTTCCTCACAGGTTTTCTTTCAGCCTTTCCTTCAAGTACAAGGTGCTCCTGTGCAAGTTGTTTCTTGACAGCCCTCTCTAATTCTGGACCCAGTGCTCCCCTCACAACATCAACCAACTGACCTCCCTATAAATAGATAATGCTCCTGATATCATTATAGAGACAGATGTAAGATCTTACAGCAAAGAAAAGAAATGTTGGTTGTGAGTGTTCTCTGTATAATTCCAACGCACTAATTGTATCTGCTTTGGCCTTTAGAAAACAATAAATTATTCCATGACATATGTCTAAAAATAGCTTACTATAGCAAAATTCAGAAGATCGTCTCCGATTTCGTTTTTAATTCGTCTGAACAATCCCACCACAGCCTTGCAAGGGCCGCACCATTCCGAATATACATCTATCACTTTTTCAACGATATAAATACATGTAGTGAGAGGGCTCGAAACCAGACTGCATCCGAACCTTCCAACCCTCCTTTCGAAAGAAATTCTTGGAATTCCTCCTGAGTCTCAATAGTTTGCTGCAAATCAGGATATAATTATATATTCCCGTTTGATTACAAGCTTACTTGTAACTGAACTTGTTTTTTGGGAGGCATTTCCACGGTGGTTGCTATGGAATTGGTTTATGTCACGTGCACGTGCAGCGATCTTTTAACTCCGTAATACTAACTTGTTTACGTGGCCAAAATGGCTGATAAGCTCTCGTGTGGCATGTGGGGGCTTTAGGTATCGTGAGACCGTGCCACCTTTTTTTTGTTGATTGAATTCGCAGTGGTGCCCAGTGCCTAGACGTGTGGCTGCCGGCCAGCTAAGATTTCTGTATCATCTCGTACCCTTGGTCGATTGCCCCACCCGGAACGTACTGTAGGGACAGTGTTGTTGCGTTGGACATTAAGAGTTCTGGAGAGCTTTCCACCGTGATAAAGTGTGATTTAGACAAAATGGCAGAATCAGATGAATCTGGGCCCCCTCCGCCTCAGAGGTTAACATCTATGCGCACTGAAGATAAAAAGAATGGTTCCGGCAGCACGGAAAAACCTGAGAAGTCGAAGAAATGGTGGAAAGGATCCAAAGGGCAGGGTATGTTCAGGCTAGCCTTTAGCGGTTAACGGTCTGTGTGTCACCTCTTCCGCCTCGCTAACGTTTCTCCCCCGCGAAAGGAGTGGGAGGAAAAGACTAGGGTACTCGCGGCGGTGGCTAGGGTACTGACTAGTTAGCTGGGGGTAACACTGGGTCGTCTCGCATCTAGAATCAATCAATGGGTTTTTTAAAAACGCAAGACGGTAAAAAATATTACAAAATAAAAATTAAACATCCAGCCTGTGTTGTGGGGTGAGGAGCATTTCAACGGGGACTGGCAATGAGTCGGCCTTCTCATGCAACAGACATACTTTCAACTCTGTTGCTT
>OY811985.1:1249264-1256764 GCA_963681505.1 Eunapius fragilis
TAAGGTGTTGACATGTCTGTGCCTGTCTTTGTACATCAACCTGTTGACACTTACTAGGCAGTGAGCATTAAAAAGAGCTTGTATAGGAGTTGTTTTTTTCAGTTGAGGTAGCGGGCACTAAAAAGGAGTTGTTTCTTTTCAGTTGAGGCAGCGGGCATTAAAAAGAGCTTGTATAATTTATTGAGCGAAACTATCACATTTAGTTTGATTCTACTTGTTTATCAGCCTCCATCACCAATGTCACACAGTTGGTTTGATCCTTCCTCACTCCCACATCCACTTTCTCTGTTTACTTGGGGCTTCCTTGTCTGTTTAATGCATTCTTGACTTTTTGCAATTCTTGACTGCATTTCTGTAATAACCACTTAGTACTTATCTGGAAATGTTGAAATTGATCTCATAACCCAGGATTTCATTCAGTACCATCTATGAGCTGTTGCATTTATTCTTCTGTTTGATCAAAAGCATGCAATATTGTATGCCTGTGTGTTCTTTTGTTCTTTTTTTGGTTAATGTGCCAACTTTTGTGCCTCTGTGTGTGTGTGTGTGTGTGTGTGTGTGTGTGTGTGTGTGTGTGTGTGTGTGTGTGTGTGTGTGTGTGTGTGTGTGTGTGTGTGTGTGTGTGTGTGTGTAGGTGGCCATTAAACAGATGAACCTTCAACAACAACCAAAGAAGGTTAGAAGTTTTAGTGACAGTGATGTAATAAGTTGCTTCAAGTGACATATTCCTTCTCTTTAGGAACTCATCATCAACGAGATTATTGTCATGAAGGAAATCAAACATCCCAACATTGTGAATTTTGTTGACAGCTACCTTGTAGGAGAGTCAGAACTATGGGTGAGGCTCTTTTTATTTTTTTAGACTGTTGTGGGGGGAAAAGGAGCACATCCCATATTGATTCACTGTGTGTGTGTGTGTGTGTGTGTGTGTGTGTGTGTGTGTGTGTGTGTGTGTGTGTGTGTGTGTGTTTGTGTGTGTTTGTATCTTTATGTAGGTTGTGATGGAATACTTAGCTGGTGGCTCCTTGACAGATGTTGTCACAGAGACATGCATGAATGAGGGACAGATAGCTGCAGTATCTAGAGAGGTATGCTTCTTGTGGTTTTTATGGGATGTGGGTGGAACTTGTGTGGTCTCTCAAGTGTTTGCAGGCCCTGGAGTTCTTGCATTCGAATCAGGTCATTCACAGAGACATCAAGAGTGACAATATACTCCTTGGCATAGATGGACAAGTTAAACTGAGTATGTTGGGACAATGTGTATTTTTGTTCACACACAATATGCCTGTAACAACTTTAACTTAATTGTTACGTTTTTTTTTATGGGGCAATGAGTCTTTCAAGATAAATCCCTCAGATAAAACAAATTGGAACTTTGGAATTACCCTTATCATGTACTACCAACCAGTATTGAGATTAGTGATTCCTAACAGTGACCAGTATCAAATGAATAGACAGCTTCATGGTCTGGTTACTTTGTACTCCTGATGTGACATCACGTAGGTGTAGCTATGGTTCCTTACAGGTAAAGAGAAAAGTGAAACACGCTAGGTAAAAGGTTCACAATGTGGGACCCAATATAAGCTAGAGACAACGACGGACTTCTTTGTAATGTAATGTCTAGGTGACATCACATCGGGAGTACAGAATAATCAGATCGTGATGTTGTCTATTACAAGTAGTACGCTGTAGTCTAAAAATGGCCACAACTTTTCCTTCGTACCTTAACCTCTTGTAAGATGCATTGATAATGGCTTGCTAGTGTAGAGTAGTGTTACCTGATATTGGGCAAAGTACGTGTACTATTCTATGGAGTGGATAATTTGTTTGTGTATGGAGATAGGTAATTTCTTATCACTGGTATACATCATACATTATATGTAATTTTAGTATGCCTTACATTACAAACTGTACTTATAAGTACAGCAACCTTTTTTTTTTTTAGCATTAAGAGAGAAAAAAAATTCAAGATTAGTGTGACATCATCTAATATAGCTACAGTTGTAACACTTATGTGGCTTGCAACTAAAGTTTGTATGGTTGGTATTCCAAATATGGCCTGTTGAAGTGATTTATTCTTGCTGTTTGTACGTTAATATTCACCATTGTGTTTCCTCTTATTTTATTTCAGCTGACTTTGGGTTTTGTGCCCAGATTACTCCTGAGCAAAGCAAGCGGTCTACGATGGTTGGTACCCCATACTGGATGGCCCCCGAGGTCGTCACTAGAAAGCAGTATGGTCCCAAGGTGGACATCTGGTCGCTAGGGATCATGGCCATAGAGATGATTGAGGGAGAACCTCCCTATCTGAACGAAAATCCCCTGAGGGTACGTGAGTAGTTTTTAGAATGTGGAGTTTTTTTGCATACATCCTATACACTATATTAGGCCCTGGTTACAGTAGTGTAGGATTGAACCAAATAAAAGGTGAATTTCTAGAACACTGAATGTTTCTCCATAAGTAAAGTTTGTTCCTATTCTTACCGCCTACCAGCATCAAATATTTGTGTTGGCAAAATGGTTAGGATTTATTCATTTGTTCTACCTCTGCTGTGCTCTTAACACCCCTGTAGTGTTCCTCACATGACAATCCAAGTATAGGTCTGGGTACGATGCACATAGCTGCATTGCTTAGTGTGTTACTTAGTGTGTGTGGTATTTTGCTGGTGTTAGCAGTTATCTGAAGCTAGAGGACACAAGTTAGATGCTGTTTTGTCCATAACCTGTACGATCATATGCAGTGCTACGATGTGACAAGTTGCTTATAAAACAACAGAACATTGTTTTTGCGCACATATTTGCCAAAGGCCACGGCTTGTACAGCGAAGGTTCATAGTTAGTGATGCTGTATGAATATGGTGGTGATGCAGTGGTATGCATTGAACTTCTTGGAATACTCTTATGGGGGTGAAACAATTGGCTGTAGCTTGCATACTTAAGTAAGATAGTAACTGATCAGTTTTAGTGGCATTACTCTTTAGGGTGGGGATGATCTTGGGCCAAAGGTATACTGTGATAGCATGTGCATACATTCTCCAGGCATTGTACTTAATTGCAACCAATGGGACCCCTGAACTGCAAAATCCAGAGAAATTGTCTAAAGTGTTTAAAGACTTCTTAGCAAAAGCTCTTGAGATGGACGTGGAACAAAGAGGAACTGCCGAAGAGATGCTGCAAGTAAGACCTAACTGAAGCACCTCCAAAGAGGGTGGTAAAAGCTTCATGCCTTCTCTCTTCTTCTTCTCTCATTCCTTTTAGCACCCATTTTTGAAGAAGGCCGCACCTTTGGCAAGTCTGACTCCACTCATCATGGCTGCAAAGGAGGTGATGGGGAAGCATTAAGGCCTTGTGAGGGGGGTGAATGGACGGGAGACATCAGGCAGTTTTTTTTTTTTCCTTTTTTGTTTTGAAGGCTTGTGTAGTGTGGTTGTCGATCAGTGACACGACTTTTAAAAAAAAAATCTCACATGTGCATACGCTCACACAACAGCTTTTTTTTTTTTTTCCTCCTCCCATCTTTTTGGGGTAGGAATGTATTATATAGTTGAATGAATGTACATTATTTTGTGTACAGTGTATATGTGATGCATAATTCCTAATATCATATTGATCAGGTTTCATTATAAATTGATTGTGACATTGTTCATTTGATTGAGTGAAATAGTTACTTGATTTAGTAATTGTGAAAAAAATTTTATCACCTTCTTATTTTTGGGTGTGTGTCTATATAAAGAGCCTTCACATCATTAATATTAGTGAACATTGGTAATAAACTGAAACCCATCAAATCAAGATTAAATAACAAGATCCACATTATGAATGTTGGGAAACTTTCAAATCGACGCATACACAACAACAGTAAGTGAACATAATATAATGAGGTGAACAGGTCACTTCACAGAGTGAATATTTTCATTCCTTGGCTTTTTTCTTTCACAGTGAGTATGCTAATGTAAGGACCTGGCTGCATGAGCCACCACCTCTCGTCTTTACGTTGCATGCGTATGCTAATGTAAGGACCTGGCTGCATGAGCCACCACCTCTCGTCTTTACGTTGCATTGTGAAAAAAAAATTAATTGTGAAATCGAAATCATATGGGCTAGACCTTTTGTTTCCTCAAGATCTAATCCGTGATGTGGGTGGGGCAACTACATTTGTGATAGCGATTGGAGGTGGCAGTGGTATAGCCAGGATAGTAGGGCAAGCAACCAATAATTAATTGCCAAGCGGCTGGACATGAATGACTGCCTGAGTGAGGTGTTGACTCAAGCTCACACTAGTTAGTGCTGTTTATTATGAACTTAAGGGGGGGGGGGGGGGGGGGGGGGTGGGGTGAGTATTATTATTAAGCCAACCTCTGTTGGTGGTAGGCCCTACCATAGCTACACCACTGTAGGTGTGATGGGAGGGGGTCACGACAAGGTGGTGATGGGAGGGGTCATGACAAGGTGATGATATGCTTGGTTGGTTACACAAAACACATAGCTTTTGCTTTCTATCACACAACTTCACAACAAACCCCACCAAAACCCCCCCCCCCCCATACTGTCAAAACGCAAGAACTACACACTTTCCAGTGTCACGGTGGCCGAGTCAGTCTCTGTGAGCTTAACCCATAACACCATCTGATCCTGGTCATAGTAGTATCCAGGGCCACTGCCAGCCAACACACCCTCCCAGCTGGTCCGCAGGGCAAGCTCCACCCCTCCACTTGCCACGTTTGCTGGTGCTCCATACACGTCCCAAGGACCAGTGATCTGAAGGACGTGGGTGGAGTTGGCAGGGGCACCCGTCACCATGAAGTCCACACTCCCATCAAGTGACATCCTAAGTGAGTACATCAGTCCGTCCCAAGACCAACCATCAGCACTGAAATCCTTGTCAGCAAAAATCCAAGCATTCCTAAGATCCTATGACGTAGACACAATGGTGACACACACATGAAGCACAGCCATCTCTCCATCCTAGTGCACAGTATCTTCCCCTACCCCTCTCCCTCCTCTCCCCTAGTGCCCTACCCTCCCTTCAATGTAACTGGAATAGTAACATTTGGCTGCCTTGAGAAGTTACTAAAATTCTGCTCCTTATGTATTCATACCCAACTCTTCAAAGACAACAACTTATTAGGGAAAAGAGAAGTGTTAATCTGACTACCATACCACACACTATCTTCTTTGCTTTAATACGACTGTTCATTCTACATCTACATTAGCATTTCCCGTTCCCAATGCTTATGACTCTCTCACTTCTCATCCCCTCCACCCACCACCGCCTTCATTCCAACGAGGATCTATTAGTTCTTCAGCTGATTCTTTACCTTGAGGTCCCACCAGGTTGTGACTGAGGAGTTTGTGGCATTGTTGAGTGTCAAGACCCTTGGGTCGAGAACGGGGACGATGGTACCTGCCACAACAAACAGAGGCACGTTGTCGATAGGAGACTGCACTGTTACGGTCCTGAGGTAAGGAGGTTAGTAGATTAATGGCTACAAGGTTGACCCCTCCCCCTTGCCACATACTGCCCTCCAGTGTAGTATCCACTGAACCCAATACGGTATCGACCATCAGTAGAGTCATACTGCAGGGGGCACGAGGGTTAATTATTGTCAACATGAAATATAGGTTGATGCACAAAATGGCTGAAATTATCATCCATTTAGACTTTGTTGTTAGATTGTCAACCTGATAGATATTTGATATCTGCTACCAATGGGTGTGTCATTATTAGTTGATAAAAGTGTCACAAATTCAAAAATTATCTTCACCACCATTAGTTGAGCGTGGCCTGACTACCGCGCTTTGTTCTAGAGCGTTACGGTATTATGTAACTAGGTGAATATTGGTTGTGGCATGGGAAAAACATCTGCCTATCATTATTTCACATCAGCTGCTAAGTGGGTAACAATGAACCCACTACAATCCGATTCACACCCAACTACATCACCATAGTCAGCACTCTGAAAGTCAACCCAGAAGGATGGGTGGAATGTGCATATGAGAAAGAAAGGGATGACATCAACGCTTATGATACTCTTGAGTTTACATTTCATCATTAGTTAGTACTGTTTAAGCATCGCAAATATTCTGTCCAATGATAACTAAGTCAAGATTGCTCAAGCCATTCCAATAACACTATGTTTTTATTTCAAACGCTGATTTTGCAGGCACTAATGTTTTTTTTTTTTTTTAAATTTTAGAAGGGCATATGTAAGATATATCACTATACCTGGATGGTGGAGCCAACGTCAAGCCACAGTGGGCCCAGACCATCCCCATAGGTTGGCAGGTACACCTCCCACTGGGTAGCACCTTCATTCACCACTGGGGCAGCCAGAAACGATTCACCAAACATGTACTGGGGCCGGGGGGGGGGGGGGGGGGGTGATGGCGATGGTGCAGGTCACAACACTGGTTGGTCCCTGGTTGGTCCCTGGTTGGTTTACCTGGTAGCAATGCTGTATGGCAAGGGAGTCATTCCAGAAGTCCAGGAGGTGGTGCCTCATTATGGGCAGTCCTGTCTGGTTTATACATGGGGGTGGGTGGAGCTACATCATCAACCCCACACATACACATACACATACACATGTACACACACACGTACACACACACGTACACATACGCACGTACACATACACACGTACACATGCACACGTACACATACACACGTACACATACACACGTACACATACACACGTACACATACACACGTACACATACACACGTACACATACACACGTACACATACACACGTACACATACACACGTACACATACACACGTACACATACACACGTACACATACACACGTACACATACACACGTACACATACACACGTACACATACACACGTACACATACACACGTACACATACACACGTACACATACACACGTACACATACACACGTACACATACACACGTACACATACACACGTACACATACACACGTACACATACACACGTACACATACACACGTACACATACACACGTACACATACACACGTACACATACACACGTACACATACACACGTACACATACACACGTACACATACACACGTACACATACACACGTACACATACACACGTACACATACACACGTACACATACACACGTACACATACACACGTACACATACACACGTACACATACACACGTACACATACACACGTACACATACACACGTACACATACACACGTACACATACACACGTACACATACACACGTACACATACACACGTACACATACACACGTACACATACACACGTACACATACACACGTACACATACACACGTACACATACACACGTACACATACACATGTACCAGTACATACATGCATATATGCACAAGGCACTACCTTATGCATGTCATATGACACTATCACACACACACACACACACACCACATGTCCTCCATCATGTCCTACCTCATGGGCAATGTGAGCCTGTGTGTAGATGTAGGGGAACAGTTGTGTCCTCAGTTTGACAAACTTTCTC
>OY811985.1:1261764-1269264 GCA_963681505.1 Eunapius fragilis
GTGTGCCGAAAAATTCTTACTTGCAAGTCAAGGGCACCGCCAACTAGGCTTATCGATATCGCGAGTAGAGTGGCTAAAGCCCCCAATGCCGAGGCGACCCACATGCTTTCAGCCACGCCCACTGCAAAAATTATTGCGTAATTTGGCATTAAAAATATGTGTACAGTTAAATATGTGTACAGTTCTTATTTAATCTTTCTAGCTTTGGTAGGAGGCGCGTGCCAGTAGAGGATGAACTGTATGACGATGAAAGTGTTGACTGTGAACATGGCGAGATATTGGACGAGCAGGAGTGTGCTCTGTATCTCATTGAGGGTAGTGAACACCCTGGCACCTGTTCCCATAGCATTCATGGCTGCTGTAATGAACGACAGCTGACCTGTGGTACCATTCATATAGGTGGTGCGTATCTGCGACAGCTGATTTGTTATAAATTGGTGACGGGGTGGTGGGTACATTGGTGATGTGAAGGAGGTTTCAAGATGGCGGGAGAAATGAAGAACAGAGAGCAGTAAAGGGAGGCCCTGGTGGTCACATAAACGTACTAACCCTGCTCAGAAGCATGATGGGCAAGACGGTTCCCTGGCAGTACATCAGCGCATCCATTGTCAGAATGCCCGAGGTTAAAAACCAGGCAGCAAACCCAAACAGAGGGGGGAAGACGACTGCGTAGGCGGTCTGACGATGATAGTAGAACATCAGAGACAGGAGGATCACCACTTGAATGGCAATGAACAGGCTCTCTCCCCATGTGCTGAATAAATTTTAAAAAATTAAACCTTTTACACCATTTGTACACAAAAACGAAGCTGCTAACTGGCCCCAGTGTTTGAAAGCTTTTTAATTCAAATTCAAACCACTAAATCAAGATTGAATGATCACCATATTTCTAATATTTCCATCGTTAGGTCAAATAAGGACTTGCAAGCTGCCATTAGGTTAACTGCTCTTGTTGTTACAGAAATCTTTGATTCCACAGTGTACTTGATTTTTACATGGTTTTTAGATTGTTATAATCATAGGAAAAATGATATGGTAACTCCTAAATACTTGCGGTAATATTTAAAAATAAAAGATTTCCCTTGGTGCCCATGACTTTACAACCCAACCACTAGAGGGATACCATCCACCAAGCTCACTGCTATTGGTATCATTTAGTTGGTGTTTTAGAGCCCTGTAACATAAGCAGCTGTTTCAGCTGCCAAACCCTATACCAGACAACTACTAGGAAATAATATTGAACACACAGAAGATGAATGAATCCATAGAAACCCCTCCCCCCCCCATTCCCTAAATTATGGCCATAAGACAGTGCCAATGAACTCCTGGAGTATGGCTTTAAAATATGGAGGGGAATATGGGAGCTTTTGAGGTGTGCATGTAATTGGTTGCCATTTGCAACTGCACCAGCCACTGGGTACTGTGGTCACTCTGCCAGGTAATACAGTACCCAGTCACAACGAATGTCAGTAGTGAGTGATTAAGAGTACTGAAACAGCGATCCCCTTGTATCAAGTGCATTAGGTTTATCTTTATCGCACCTGAATGGAAATCCATTCGCATAGTTGTACGCTGACGAGAACATACACGCTACAAGCTCGAGAAGGAAGGCCGAATAGTCAAGGTTTTCGACGGAGCCCGCTGAGACTATTTTAACAATCTGCGGAAGCTTCACTGCAACAAATAAATACAATTGTAAGTACTCACCCTCTAATATCGATCTAACTTACCGAGCAGAGAGCCTAGGATGATTCCTAAGCTAAGGCAGCGTCCAATGGCCAACTTCATGCATGTTACTATGAGAGGAACAATCAACGGAGTGTTGCTAAATATGAAATCTAACTGTATTCCATCTGAATTACCATCGGGCACAGCAAAGTCTTCTATAACGGTTTTGTAGCAGTCACCAGGGAAAAAGTAGCCAAGATAGGCCGCCATTGTTATTTGAAAGGCGGGGCTAAGCGGGCATGTCGCGTGATTTAATCGATGTATGAATCGCATCACGTGACCGAGGGTACTACTTTAATAATACATACACTTTAACCGTGAAGCCTTTGATGTCGACGTGAGGTACAATGTAAAATATTTTTTAATTTTTAAAATGTATACACTTACGTATCTTCCACTATAGTGCTATGAACCCTTTTGCGGTCGTCTTAATAGCGACATCTGGGGAACTCCACATTTAGATGCTAACCCGCATGCAACAGTACAGTGCTAAGTCAGAAGACACTCGTGTCTTTGAGCTTTGAGCTAGACATGTTGCTATGGGCTAATCAGGCTAGGTTCCAGCCTACAAATGTCCTCAGTCCTCTTGCTATGGTCGTGCATATGGATGGGGCTAGGTGTCTCCGTGGAAACCCTGTGTGCGCTTCTTTTCGCAGCGCACCCCGTCCACACCGAAGCCGTAAGTAACAGCTGCTTGGGACCTTGGAAACACTTTTAATACTATTTTAGTGTGCGCTTTAACATGTACCAAATAACCCATTCAAACTGTTACGACTTATATCTTCCCTCTTCGTCTTCAACCAACTACTTTTTACCTCATATAAATGCACTCAGATATACTAATTGGAGTCACCAGTACATTCACAGATTTGTCAGAGCACAAATATAATGCTCTGCCTACAGATATGTGCAATACATATATGGGATCGTGGCGGCGAAAAGGGACCTAGCGCATATTTTTTCAAGTTTTCAAATTATTTAATTTTCTAAGAGACACCTATGTACGTACTCTACAACTTCTTTCTTACGCATTAGTATGTCCCTC
This sequence comes from Eunapius fragilis, assembly GCA_963681505.1. Lineage (NCBI taxonomy): Eukaryota > Metazoa > Porifera > Demospongiae > Spongillida > Spongillidae > Eunapius > Eunapius fragilis. Next base: position 1,264,538 of record OY811985.1, read on the forward strand.
ATGTAATTACGCTAATTGCACGCGTCAACTTTGATACTCTTTCCAATTGCGCTAGGTCCCTTTTCGCTGCCTCGATCCCATATATTCAAGCGTAATAAGGTCCAGTCATTTTTGGAACATGTTCTGTTTGTAGGGATGCAGTGATATAAAAAGCACAGGAAATAGAATGGTCAGAAAACTATATGCCCTTATGACTGATCCTAAGGTGTTCAGATGAACAGGATCTTGAGCATACTAAGGGAATGGGCTAACTATGTATCAGCGCAAGCACAAAGAAGATAATTAGCATTCTTAAGGGTATTGGGGTCTCTTTTTGCCTGCAATGCAAAAAATTCCACCCAGGCTGTATAAAAAAACTGTCTTCACTTATAGACCCCTTCAGGACCACACAAAACCCTATAGTCCAAGCTTGAAAAGGGTTAAATTAAGATTGTCTCTCAATGAGCCAAATAACTTTGCTCAACTATTTTTAAAATGTTACAGAGATGTTGGGATGTGTCCATTATCTACCATCTATCCAGGAGCATTTTGGGCACAGAATATGCAAATGAGTTTGGCATTCCATATGACTTTCTCAGTTACTTATGCTATGGGATGTGTAATCTGTATTCAAGTTTAAAAAATCTTGCATACACACGTGTGTATGTGTGTGTATTTGGAGTGTCCGAATTTCTTCTAAATCAGTAGAAGTCATGTCGCTATTGATTTGTCCTGTTCATTAATTTGTACTTGACCTGTTATGAAGATAATCTGTGCATAGTAATTGCACATTTCTTGGTCATTTTGTGGCAATGATGATTTAGGGCCCATTCAATATATGGGAGGCAGAAGCCTAAATCATTGGCACAAAAATGACCAGGAAATGTGCAACTATTTAGCACAGCTATATCTTCGTAACAGGCTAAGTATAAATAACTTCAGGACAAAGCAATAGCAACAGGACTTCTACAGATTTTGAAGGTATTTGGACACTCCTTAGAAAGTTAGTTAAACTTTGAACCCTTTGTGTGTCCCCTGAAGTTGAAAGGGATAAAACGTTTAGGAATGGTGTAGCTTGATATGTGGAAAATAGGAAGTCAATAGTCCAAAGCATTCGGAAGATGCAGCTATTTGAATTTAAAATCTAGATATAAGTTCACAAGGAGGATATGTACATGCATGCATGCTGTGTTCTATTGAAGCATACATTTGTTAATTAGATACTATTTTGAAGTGTTGTTGTAAGTGGATATTGTGTTCTTAGATATACATAGATATGCACATTCATATTATACTACCAATGGTGTGATATATATACATACCATAAAATACTCTACCTGGCCCCAATAAAAATGGCACGTGATTAAAGCTATTGTATCTTCACCATAACTGTGAATGCTGTCATGTACTCCTGTATGATTTAGGGGAAAAAAGGTATGTAGAAGTGTTCACGGTTACAGAGATACACATGGCCATTTTTGGCCATTTTTTTTCTCGATGGGGCAGAGAGGACCTGGGGTGGGGGGGAGGACACTTTACTATACCTGCATCATGGAGGCATCTCACTGATTTAGGGCCATTATTCCTGGGAGGGTGGAGGTGCTGTCCTCCGTTCTTGCCCTCCTCACCTACCAGAAATCACTCTGTTCAGCAAGCAAGCGCTCTCCCCTTTACAGGCCTATTGCTATCTCCTGGGAGTGGTTTGGCTTGTCTGTCGTATTTTCTTATCTGGCAATGTTGTGCTCAATGAGAACGCTGTCCATCCTTGGAGTCTGCCACACGTATGATGCAGCTGTGGTTTGTAATATTGATGTCATCATTATCCGTAATGGATGGAAGGAGCTTAGGAGCAAGGTCTACACTGCGTATGGTTATTGGTAAGGATTGGATTGTGTGGTGGTTACTAACAGCAACTCCTAATTGTCTGGTCATTGTGTGTGTGTGTGTGTGTGTGTGTGTGTGTGTGTGTGTGTGTGTGTGTGTGTGTGTGTGTGTGTGTGATGATGATACATTGTCTTATAATCACTAGTGTAGAGCTTTGAAAAGTGAACTATGGAAATCACAAATGTCACTTAATAATGCTGTCAGTCATGCTGCGATATACATTTTAAACATTCATTTAGATGGCATTTCTTTTCTTTTTTAAATGATTCGTTATGTAAGGAAACAGAAAGCCAGATATTAGTGACATACATGCACGTGTACTTGTACTAAACCAAATGCACTTGCAGAAAGTTGAGAGTTCCATGTGGCATTGCACTTTAAAAAAACTGCAGCAGTTAGGGAAACAAAAGCATATGGGAAAATAAATATTGGCTCTTGAAAATTTAAGCCAAAAATCCAATCACATTCCATAAAGCATTTGTATTGTGAATTTTTCATTGGCCATTCTAACACCGCTGCATGGGACATCCCAAAAAATTGAAGATGTTCATAAGCCTACCAATATTCTCCTGCAAGTATAACTCCTGAGGGTCTGTCTGCCACATTCCATACAGGTGATTCTTACTGACTTTCCACTGCAGTTATAATTCACTGAATTTTAGTAAGCTGTATATTTCAATGAAAGTAAAAGTAAATTTCAGTAGCATGCAGAAGGTGTATTGGTGCATTTTATCCTGCTAATAACATAGTTGTTCACTTTGTAAGTTAGTACACCCTCATGTCCTAGACTGCTGTTGACATGATGATGTCAGTTTTAGCTGCAATATGTACATATATGTAGCACCTTCTAAGCACCCAAAATACAAGTCATTCTTTCTCAAGAACCAACTCTACCCTCAGTTCAGTACCTTTACTATTTCTTAACTAGTATTTGGCCATTGCTCTCTAGCTGATATTCCCCTATAATAGGTATCCCATTTGCCCTATAAGCATCACTCCTCTACCATATGTTCAATATATTGCCTTATCAAACAGGTAACCACAGGCATATGCTCACTATTCCTTCGGCGTGCTTCTTCAAAAGCTGCTGGTTCATGTGAAAAGTTAGTTGGTAAACTTATTTCTTGATAGGGGAAAGAGAGAAAGGGAATATGTTTCATTTCAAAACTTCAATTGTATAAACTGCACTTGTAATTTATATGCGTATGTGCTTATGCTGCATAGAACTGTACATGTAATGTAATATGGGACAGCTGCCACAGAAGTGATCCCAATGGACATTTTTGCAGCTTACTAGAAGTTACAAACTATTAGGTAATGAAACTTGCACATCTGTGTAACAAATATGGTAGCAGTGATTATATAAGGAGAGGAGTCATATGCATGGATAGCAAAGCTATGTGGATATAATATAACGGAAGTGCAGGAATAATTGTGCTAACCCCAAAAGACTAGGAGTTATTTATTCCCCTCCCCCCCCTTTCTTACATCTTCCATGCACCTATGAGGAACGTTCCATTGACATGCAAAATGCGTCAAATGACATTTGGTGTGGTTCAAAGGTGGGATTGCCTTACTAGCAATCCTATTACGATGATTGGGTACATTATAGTAAAGCTGTAATTTAGTGATCGCACGTGGTTTGTAGTCATGTCCCCAGGACATTTAGTGATGGGTACCCGCAGTACACAAAGCTTTGTGATGCCAATTGATTCATATCTATGCTGGTAGCACTGGCTGTATATTGTATATGCTGGATAACTTGCAGGTGGAAAAATAAAACAAGAGATGTTCTGTTGAATTTTGTAGTCAATGTAGTAGAATGTTGCTCCTTCTCCATAACTATTGCGTGGTGTTTGCATTTGTGTTGCATGCTGATTACAAGAAGTATTGTTACCAATCTCTTTCTGCTTGTCAATGGCGGTAATTGTCTAGCTTATAAGCAATCTTACCTTTTTGAGTGATACTGTTGCACGTGTTTGCTTTTCTAAGCATTTTGGAAATAGTTTTTTTTTTTTTTTTTGATGAGGTCTACTGTAATAAATTACGTGTTCATTTTTTTGAATTTTGGGCAGGACTATCCATTTGTACCTTCCAGACTGGGTATCTGCCTTCTTGAAGCGTGCCAGTGCCCTCGTCTTGTCAGCACTGGCGATAATGTTCCTGGGGACTCTGACCACTCCCCCTCTGCTGACAACTGTCCTTGAGACAGATAACCCTGCTCCCTTCTCCACCTCCGCCCTGCAGACAGATAACCCTGCTCCCTTCTCCACCTCCTAGATAACCCTGCTCCCTTCTCCACCTCCTCCCTGCAGACAGATAACCCTGCTCCCTTCTCCACCTCCTAGATAACCCTGCTCCCTTCTCCACCTCCTCCCTGCAGACACATTTTCTCACCTACTTGTACCTACTCTCTTGCAAAATGCATGGATACTCCTCTGTCCCGCCTCCCTTTGCTTCGACTGGTCGATGGGAAGGATACTGTTGGTCACTGCCTTGTTTGATGCCAGGAATCTAGCCTCGATGGCACTTGAATGCGCAGTGACGCTGTTGCTGCTTGAAGGTGAGAGGGAGGAGGGTGCTGGAATTTCTGGGCACTAAACTGTCTGGTTTTGTTGCACTTCTTGCAGCACTGCTGTTTTGCACATTGCTGGGCATGGTTTGCAAGGCTGTGCGGGGGAGCTCCAATCTTCCAAGAGCGAGCCACACCTCCACTACAGTGGCTGCTGCGTTGACGGAAGGGGCTTCATCGCTGGTTGGGTGGACTCGTGCCCTCACGTTGACCTCAAGGAGACACTTGCTTGTTCTCTCTTGTGATTGTAGTGTTACCGTCCCTTCCAGATGCAATCCTCTTACAACCGTCC
>OY811985.1:1274264-1427515 GCA_963681505.1 Eunapius fragilis
CTCGTGCTCCTCTTATGGTACCTTGTGCTCCTCTTATGGTCCCTTGTGCTCCTCTTATGGTACCTTGTGCTCCTCTTATGGTACCTTGTGCTCCTCTTATGGTACCTTGTGCTTCTCTTATGGTACCTCGTGCTCCTCTTATGGTACCTTGTGCTCCTCTTATGGTACCTTGTGCTCCTCTTATGGTACCTTGTGCTCCTCTTATGGTACCTTATGCTCCTAGTACCTTGTGCTCCTCTTATGGTACTGCCTAAATATATTTTTAGGGGGTGGTGGGGAGGAAGTGGGGAGGGGGTGGAGGGAGGAAAAGGACAACAGATTTAAATGAAGCACCTAATAGAAACCCTTGTTGTACTGAAGGGGGTGTTTTGTTTCAATGTGGGCAAGCTATGGTAAGCATTGGGTGGTTCTTCTTTTTGATTGCTTGATAATTAGTCAACTATGAAATACACACCAGCATGCAACATATATTAAAAAGGGCCTAATATGATCCTTTTCCAGGAGGGGAAAATTGACATGTGCATCTCATACATGCATGCCATTGTAACTCCATGATGTGTATCTCTTAGAATATCACAATTTGAAAACTTGAAAAGTCATAGCAACGATCCCATATAATGATGTACACCTAACGCATACATATATACATACATACATACGTACATACATACATACGTACATACATATGTACATACATAATAATTATAATAATGATTATACATACATATATGTATGTATGTATGTATGTATGTATTAATGTATTATACATGCATACATACATACGTACGTACATACGTACATACGTACATACATACATACATACGTACATACATACATACATACATACATACATACATACATACATACATACATACATACATACATACATACATACATACATACATGCATGCATGCATACATACATACATACATACATACATATATGCATACATACATACATACATACATACATACATACATACATACATACATACATAGATACATACATACATACATACATACATACATACATACATACATACATACATACATACATACATACATACATACATACATACATACATACATAATGTACGTACGTACATACATTCTTTGTGGTGGAAAGGTTAGGACATTTGAGGTCTTCTGTGGCTATCTGACCGTGATAATTGCTGAAGTTGTTAAGCTAGGTCTCAGACATGTCCTATTAATTATGCAGTCTGCTGGACAGCAGGTATGGGGTTTGGCTGCTTGTAGCATCATGTGTGGGAAAGAGTCAGTGGAGTGACTCAAACTGGAGGTTGCAGGGGTGGTTGTTTAAAAATAAAAACCTGGATTTTAAGGGGGTGTGTGTGTATGTGTGTGGGGGGGGGGGGGGGAGATGATATGGTGGGAATAATGGAAAGTTTGGTCATCTGATCAACTAACACCTTTGTATTTGGGGTTATTATCAAGTAGTGTGCAGACTAGAGACATTCATGATGTTTGGCTTTCTCCCCATTGATCAGAGGTATTGTTTGTGAGTCACCACAAAGCCTGAGAGTTGGTTGTTAAGTGGGCATGCATTCCTAGGACTATTGTTGTGCATGTGATAAATCCTGATTATTTAATACTCCCCCCCCCCCCCCCCCCTTTTTTTATATCCTTTTATTTTCTCTGCCCCCATCCTCTGTTCTTGTCATAGCCCTTCTCCTTTTCCCTTTCCACTATGAAAGAGGTAGTGTTGTCTAATGCTATATGTGTAACAACCTTTTTTACTATGTTTTTTACTTCCACCCATCCTACCTCTCTTTCTTCTTCATCCATTCATTCCTATTTTCTATATATGTTCCATCTTCGCCTTTCATCCCCCAAACCCTTGAGAGGCAGAAGGCAGCTTCCTTAGAGCCTTGGGTCTGAACTCAAACCATTTTTGTGCCAATGCATGCATGGCTCATCTGTGCCGTCTCCAGGAGAGCGATGGTCTGAGGCCAAGGGACACTACATGGCTATACTAATGAGGCCCAAGGATGGGGAGCTCCACTATAACATGGGGTTTGTTAGTGAGAGGCTGGGCACCCCTTCAGACGTCAAGGTGAGTGTTAGTTTGCTCTCATCCTGCTCTCTCACCTATCAGATATTCTAACAAAACATCTATAACAGATAACGCATCAAAGCGTGACTATAGCAACGTACTTTTATTCCCTCTCCTAGAGCTGCACTCCCAGCTCATGTTTAATGTTCATTCATAGGTGTGCTCCTTCAGTTCTTGTTCTTGTCCCACGATTTTCCCCCCCCCCCCCCCCCCCCCCTCCATGGGTCACAGTGCATCATAGCAATGACACGTTGGCCATTGTCGTTATTCATTAATTACTATTCATGGTTCATGGCTGATAGCCCCCATTTCCATTGTTTGTGTAAGTCACATAGTTGGGGTTAGGTAATTGAGTTTATTCTACAAGTACAAAGCGGCTCTATCTGTCCAGGATCTCTTTTAGCTCTGTGCCCCCCTTTGTTCACATTATATCCCTACTCTGATACACTCTATATACACCTGATGAAGGATGCTGAGACACTGTCGATTTTCTGTTCACTGTCAACCTGATCGGCAAGGCGCAGCCCCTTGTCCTCTTCAGTAATTGATGGAAGTGATGGTGGCCTCTCAAGGAGAAAGCGTATCGAAGAGGTGCACTGTGTTTGTGAGTGTGTTTTAAGTCTGGATTTTAAAAAGGCAGGAGTGAAACTTTGAGAAAGGAGCTGTATGTGTGTGTGTGTGTGTGTGTGTGTGTGTGTGTGTGTGTGTGTGGGTGTGCCTATGTTATTTATGTATATGTGCCAAACCTGCATGGCCATTGTTATTTCATAATAGGGTATTGTGTTGTGCTGTCATTCATGTGTGTCTCACACACACACACACACACACACACATACACACACATGCACATACAACACAACACAACACACATGCACACACACATGCATACACACAACACACATGCACACACACACACACACACACACACACACACACACAAATGGTTTCCATGGCATTGCAGTACAAAAACAATGATACAGGAGATATGGGTGCACGTAAAGCTAGCTAAGAGCAATCTGTACCTGCTGGTATGTATTTGAATGAATAATGCACACCTCTTTTTATGTGTGCACACGTATGGGGGGTAATTCATTCCACTTCATTAGTACCATCTGGCAACTACAAACCCCTCAATTACCTGTAAGGTTTACCCACCCAACTAAAGCATGATTAGAGCAGCACACACTTTTAAATAAGTTCTCTAGTGAGCTATTGTTCCTGATTGTGTGATTTATAAATTACTTGTAATGTTCAACTGCTGTGCCACACCCATTTCTGTTGTTTTACTTGCAGGCATTTGCTCACTACAGGATAGCTCTGAAACTCAATCCGGAAGATTTTGAAACACGCTTTGCATTGGGTAAACTGCTGTTTGCATCGGTAAGCACATATTACAAATTACATGCATTACACTTCTGTAAGGATGCATTGGAAGAAGCGGAGGTGGAATTCCTTGTGGTCACCAAGCTGTTCCCTGCATTTGCCCCAGCTGCACAGTTGCAACTTAATTTGCTATGCAGTCAACCAGGGGAAGAAGCTCCTCCACATTTGCCTTCTCACCCTGGAGTCGTGCCAGTCTACAGTCCTGCCTTGACTCCACCCTCTTTAATCAGTTTCCATCGGGAATTCAGCATCTAATGTGTGTGATCAGCCAGTGCCCTGCCATTCCATCTCGTTCAGTTTTTATAATCAGATAAAATGAAGCCAGAACATCACACTTACTATTATAGGAGGAAGATAATTATAAAACGAAATAAATACTCCAAATGAATTATCAGTACGTGCACGAGATGAAGGATCCATTGGTATACGTGTGCAGTGACCTGTGGAGGACCCGTTATGATTGTAATGGGGGTAGCTCCGTTGATGGTAGGCAATGTCCAGCAGCTGGGAAAAGATTTGGAGGAGCGGGGGAAAAAAAAAAAAAAACCATGTTTTATACGAGCTTCGATACACACGCAAAGCCGCCAGATCCTGCAGCTGGTTGCAGGAGAACGTAAGTTGCCTGCTTCGTATCCCCGTGGATACCCGTAAGGTTCGCCGGTGCCGTCCCCACCATCTGCTGTCTGTAAACGGCGCAGGTGAAGCAATTGCAGCTGCCGTTCGGTTGATGCATGACGTAAGCATATTGGTGATGGTTGGCAGTGGATCCGGGTGAGACGTGCAGGTCGGGCATGCTAATAGATCGGAGGGGCCCGTCCGCGCTTGGGGCGAAGTAGCTGAAGTTCGAGGGAGCCTGCATCGACACGAAGGAAGGGATACCGGCTGTATGTATGTGCGGCGAGGAATAGCTCTTGGTTTCGTCTTTTATGTGTGCCGGTGAACCAGTCTCGGACAAGGAGCTTATCCCAGAGGTACTAGACGAATCGGTATGCTTGAGCAACTGTCCCTCGGTTATGGTAGGAAACGGAATGGATCTCATAGCGGTGGTGTCGAAATTCGCCGAAGCTTCCCCCGAGGTTTTGAGGATTGGGTTCGAGCCATTGTGGGTGTACGTGGCCGACGACGTCACGGCTGGTATGGTCAGCGGTGCGAGCGGGGAATACATGGCAGCTCCTTGCAGCACAGGGGTGAACCCTTGCATCAGGGCTGCTCTGGGGATAATATAACTCACCCCCGCTGCTCCGACGAAACCCGCATGTCCCGACGACACGCTCGATAGGCTATTTCGATTGACGACCTGATACTGCTGGTTCTGTTGCTGCTGGATCTGTTGCTGCTGGATCTGTTGCTGCTGGCTCTGTTGCTGATGATGCTGATGGCTTTGGTACTGGTGCCCGTGTTGTTGCTGAGGGAGCGTCACTATCTGCAAAGGTTGCGGAGACGCCTTGAACGACGTTGCAGCGGGAGTGGTACCGCACACGGCCAAGTTGGGCAGCGAGTAAGCGGAAACTTTCTTGAACATGTTTTTGGGCTTTCTCCTCGGTCTGTAGCGGTAGTCCGGATGATCGGACATGTGTTGCTCGCGTATCTTCTTCGCCTCGTCGATGTACGGCCTCTTCTCGCCGTCGCTCAGCGCTTTCCACTCTGCGCCTAGTCGTTTGCTAAGCTCGGAGTTGTGCATCCGCGGATTCTCCTGAGCTAGCTCTTTGCGCCTTTGTTTTGACCACACCATGAACGCGTTCATGGGGCGCTTAACGTGATCGGGGGATTTTGACATGATCGTCATCTGCTCGTCTCCGTGGTGAGCTGGGGTTCCGCAGGAAGCTGGAGAGGTGATGGGCTCTTCTGAAGTGGAGGAAGAGATGTCGCACAGATTAGATCTATTGCGAGCGAACCGTATGCAACCAAGCTCCGCCAGCTTGATAAAACGTTCACAACAGAATTTACAAGCACTCAAATCTCAACGACTGTAGTAAATGCAGCACTAAATTGATTCCTAAATTCACTGCCTTAAAATAAAAGGAAACAATTTATGCTTACCTTGTTTCTGCTGGACGTTAAAAGGCAGAAAAAGCAAGTATTAACTTCGCTAATATTATGTTCGTAGTTATACCATTGGGACCTGCGGTTAGTTATTAATACACATTTGTCTATACAATTTTTAGCAAACCGGATGTGCGTAGCATCCACAAATGTAATGTAACGTCATATCATTTGATCTTCAAAGTAAAAAAAAAAAAGGGCAAAACAGACATACAGGAACAAGAACCAGTTATGCGACTGGTTTAGGTTTAATTCCAAAAGACACCCTATCCCTGTTTCCCTTGCGGTTCAAAATGACATCTTGCTGAAGCTTTTCTGCCTTCTTTTGTGCTTTCTCCAAGGCCCTCCTCTCTTCATCCATCTTCCGCTTTTGTTCCACCATAGCTAGTCTCTCCTCATCCTGTACCAGATGGAAGGGGTAAAGTGAAGGCACAGAATCTGAGATGGTAACAGTACTAACATGTGATTATTAACCTAAGTTGCAGTCAACATATCATGTAAGTGCACACACACATCACTGCAGAGTGGGTTGTTTAATGTGACATCTTCCATACACTGCATCAACCAGTGTGAGCATGCACCAGGTGCAAATGCCGAAACACATACACAAAAATACAACAGCACACAAGTGAGCCGGTACAATTGCAAATTGCAAGCACACAAAATAAAACTCTTACCACTGCTCTCTCAAGCTTTTGGGGCGGTCATTCCCTTTGGGTGTTTGTATTAGCAAAGCATGTTGTCAGAAATACGAAGGCTCCATATTTTAATGCTGTTGTTAATATGAACAAGTGTGCAAGCTAGTTGTTCTATATGCATCTACTACGCTCCCTGTAAAGGTCTGCAGAAGAGGGTCATAACTGGATGTACATAAATACGAGCTAATCGTTTGTAATGGCAATTCTGAGCAGGGGAAAAGGGTTGCCTGTAAGAATATTCAGGGGTGGAGGAGGAGGAGGAGGCAGAAGAACACGGGCACACGTAACAGATTAAAAATACAACTTTTTTTTTTGTTCTCTGGTGTAAATACAATGTGGGCATCTGCCAAATGGACAGGCACACTCGTACCAATTTTCTCTGCGCTTCAAGGATCTTGTGGTTATTCTCGGCCAGTATTTCCTCCAATCTTCTCTGCTCCTTTTCTTGTTCCTCCTGTAGAAAAGGAAATAACCACAGGCTGTTCACATGAATACCACAAACAACAACCCTTTCTTTGTAGATCATGTGGAACAAAGTGGGGGGAACCTACACACCACATATGAATAGAAGGTCAAAGTGTAGAACGCATTGTTCAACTCAACCTCATCTCCTCTATTAAAAAAAAAAAAAAAGTTCAATACTTCTCTACAAACTGCCTGGGAATTAAAATAACACAGGGTATGTTGAGGTACAATTACAAAGAATTTAGGAACATTCAGTGTAGCCAAAACAGCAAGTGCGTAAACTCACATTCCCCTGTCATGTCCAACTGACTAACATCTAAACACATACCAGTTGTGGTCATTTGATGAAAATGATTCAAAAGAGGAAGGAGGATCATCCATGGTTCGCATGAGACCAAACACGGCATGCCTCCATAGTTGTGTTTATAGCTTCAAAGTCTATGCCAAAGGTGTCCTACTACTACAACATTTAACTATCACTGTCTCTTCCTGGGGGTAGTGAGAAGTGATACCAAACTGATTAATTTCATCATGTGACAATTTTAAAAAAACTTTTTGTTCTTGGTGTAGTGGGAAAGGGAAAGAGGGAGATGCAGAATGAGGAAGTGGAGTGAGGCACATTGTTACAAACCTAGTGTTGAGAAACCATGCTAGAAAATGCAATTGTAGTGTTAAAACTGTGGTCAACGGCATGCTGTAAGGTTGGAATGCCACAAAGCGGAATTTATATTTGTGTATGACGATGAATCACAAGAAAAATCAACTAATTAATTACTTGCATTCTGAAAAGAAAAATCAACTAATTAATTTTATTAAGTACTGTACTTCCTCACAAGACAAAGCTAAGGTGTAATGTTCAATCAAACCATTTGGAACTCTCAAGGTACACATAACACACCACTTTGGTCGAGGAGTTGGTGATGTATTACATTTCATAATGAAAAAAAAAACACTACTTGCAATGTGGGGATGGAGTTAGATTCTGTACAGTTGAACGGCATCGCAAGATGAATGAATTAACTACCAGAATGCCGCTCTCTGTTAGGCCAAAGAAACTTGCCCTCGGAATATGAGGAGTACCTCAAAATGAATATTTTAACATACCATACCTTCTTCCTTTTCTCTTCCTCCTCCTGTTCTTTCTTTTTTCTCCCCATTTCTTCTAGCATCTGCTGTTCCATAAGTCTTTTGGCTTCTTCAACTCTGCGAAGCACCTCAGCTTCAATTTCGTCCTTTCGTTTTTTCAACTCTTCTGCTACACGCTTGGCTACCATCTCTTCTACTCTTTTAGCTGTTTCTTCCTCAACAAGTTTTGCCTCCAGTTCTTCCTGTCGTCTGTAAATATCAAGTTCATTTATAAAGCATGTCAATATTGGGTAAGCACAGTACAAACTTTCGCCTCTGTCTCTCCTCCTCCAGTCTCTTATCCTCTAATTCTTTCTTCTTCTTCTCCTCTTCCTCACGTTTTTCCTTTTCTGCACGGCGTCTTGCATATCTATCGATAAAGGTAACACAATCACAATGGTTCAGTAAGGTTTAGCTATACCTCACCACAGAACCATTATACCTTTCTGTACTACGTGACCGCGAGCGACTTCTTTTTGCAGGACTCCTGGAACGGCTTTTCTTTTTACTTTTATCCTTCTTCCGCTTCTTGGGCGATTTTTCTTTTACGAGTTGAGGAGTCCTTCTGGGACTCGAGCGCCTCACAGGAGACCGAGATCTTGCTCTAGAGTTTCTCTTTGGTGAAATGGAGCTTCTATTTGGTGATTTATAAGGAGAGATGCGTGGACTTTTTGTTCTCCTATGTTTTGTTCTGGAGGATGAGCGGCTTCGAGACCGCGAATCTCTTGAAGGCACCCTGGGCATTTAAGTCACTTTCTTCTCAGTGGTAATAAGGTGTAGTAAATGTTCCTGTAATGGTTGTATTCTTTGCCGCCATGTTAGAAAGTTTTTTTTTTTCGAGCATGCGCAGGGGGTGGAGCCACCATTGCAATTATGCGCAAAGCCTCAATATACGGTATTATATGGCCTGTAGGAGGGGTTTGCGTTGTTGCAGGTATGTCTCCCCTTCTATCCGGCAATGATTTTGCGTGATGCCGGTGCACTTTTCATGTGGTGCTTGTTGTGTGGTGTATCGGCAAACGATGATACCACTAAATGTGCAATGTAAAAAATATCTAAAGAAAAATGATGTTATGTTTGTGCTGTGCGCCCATGGGACATGCATGTTTGTCTTCAGCCTTGACTGTCACGTAGCTTCTGTAGTACATGAAGTATCAGTACACGTGCATATCACGACAGAGCTTAACGCAAAAACATCTTTCAACCACACTAATAATCCATACTAGACCTATAGAGGTGCAGACATGTTTTTGGCCTGGTTGGTGTACGAACACATAATGAAAGTGTACTGGGTAGCTATGCTAACAGTGATGTGTGTGTGTGTGTGCATGAGACAACAGTGATAGGTATGTCACATTTGAGATATTGTATGTACGTGTGCACTTTCTTTTGAAGTTTGAACTTGCGGAGATCAGGCCACACCACTGTGGGATGTAGAAGTGGTGGAACAACGCATCCCGAACGAAAAAGAATTTTCTGTCCACAGACGTCAAGTTGTTATGCTTAGGTCGCCATGAGTCAGAATCACCAATTCCAGGAACGGCTTGTAGAATACTTGCTTGTTGTTGGCCCAGCGCTGGCAAGCTCAGAGAAGGTTGAACAGCCGCCGGTTTTGACAAGGTCTCTTTCAAAGGGCATCAGTCCCATGGGAAGTGCGCTCAACACATGGGACATCATCCCCCAGCATGCCCCGAAGGTGCTACGCAAGTTCCCTCCCGAGAACCACCAGGACTTCCCCCTCCCGTCAGATGTGTCTTACTTCTGTATACCTGATGGTTGTTACGTCCTTGTCAATGAACCTGAGTGCCATGTGTTTATGCTCACTGACACCCAGTCTAATGTTCAGACTTACGGTGTGTGCGCGCGCATCTCAGAGCCTTTGGGCAGTTTGGCGTCACCGGCCGTTGCGGTAGACTGCCAGGAGAAAAGGACTCTCTCTGTTTGTCTCCTGTCTCGACACCCGTTTTTCCACTTCTTCAAGCGTTGCTTGGCAAGTTTTCTGCACTTCATTTTGGATTTCTGTGGCGATGAACCAATTTGGAAGGCACTGATGTCTGAGAGTGAGTAACCTTGGCAACTCGTTCGGATGGGGATAACATTGGGGGGGAATTTAACTTAAACTTTAGCCTCATTGTGTTGCTGTTGTGTGTCACTCATTGATCAAAGGGTGTTATGATTGAGCCTCTTTGTGTTCAAAACTGTAGTTCTTTCCTGCAGTGGTTACGTGATAATTGGCTTGGCATGATTGTGTGTGCTGCAGTGGGTTTGCATGGTCTGATGTTTTGCTTACTTAAGCTGTGTGCCCCTGTGTATGTGCATGCGTGTGTGTGTGTGTGTGTGTGTGTGTGTGTGCGTGCATGTGTAAGTGTGCATGTGTGTGTGTGTGCATGTGTGTGTGCATGTGTATGTGCATGAGTGTGTATGTGTGCATGTGTGTGTGTGTTGTGGATATGTGTGTGTACATGTTTTTTCTTGAGGTAGATGAACTACACACCAACAGTGTGGTCTAAAACTACCCGTTATGTGTATTTCCTGGCTATGTCACACCTGGAGTATGTTAGTATGGTTATTGTAATGTTTGGTCTAATGCAGTCACTTTAGGGGCATCAAGTCCTGTGAGTGAGTAGGCAAAGTAAACATTGTAATGATACAACTGCTGGTCTCTAAACGTGATGCTTCTTATTGCAGTGGTGTCTCATGATCCAAATAAGGACGCAGTGCATTGTGTAACTGAAGTTAGGAGTGTGTGTGTGTGTGTGTGTGTGTGTGTGTGTGTGTGTGTGTGTGTGTGTGTGTGTGTGTGCATATATATATATATTTGACTGCATGGCAAACTTGTGTAGACACTTAGCAGTATGTTCTCACCTTGGAGTCAGGGTGTGTTCCCTTGTGTACGTCTGCCCAGCTTGTGGCACTTTGCAACTGTTACGTGCATCAGCCAAATATAATCTCCTTTTAGGTGGGTATGCGGAAGAAAGAGTAACACTCTGGCCTGAGCTGAGGCACTGGATAGACCACCTTTTGGCCCTCAAGGCGCCCATTCCTGGGGAGGGTGCCTTGGAGGTGGAGCTTGAGGTGAACCCTGCCATGATGGTGTGCTACCCGCCGCCAAACAGGTTGCCCCTGCTTGACCTGCCCCTGAGTGAGATGTTCCAAAAGCTTACTGTGTGCACGGTGATCGATATCTTCAAGTTGGTGATTTCAGAGCAGAAGGTTGTTGTGTGTGTGTGTGTGTGTGTGTGTGTGTGTGTGTGCATGTGTGTGTGCGTGTGTGTGTGTGTGTGTGTGCGTGTGTGTGTGTAGACATATTGTTTTTAGCTAGCTGATACAGGAAGTGTGATACTACACGCATTTCCCAATACCTACATTACATAGTATTATTCAATCTGCATTATAATGCTGATCTGTTTTGAGCGAGTAATTAATTCATGACCTAGTGTTTGGCTTAATTAATATTATTTTCTTATTAAAGATGCCCTTTTGTTGACAAGCCGTGGGTATGGTATGGAATAGAAATTCCATTTTGTGTAATGCGATTCATTTCCTCTCAGCGCACCACGCCTAGGTGACATGAATGAGCGCGTGCTTATGTTACGCACTTGTGTACGTATGTGTTTGTGCCCCCGTGTGCTGATGCATGCACATACTGCAGTCATTTCTATGTGTGCACTTGGGGGCACCGCATTGAAATAGGCTGTGTCTCTTCGAGAATAAAAGACTGGTTGTCTCCACTATTATTGGGGGAATTGTGGCTGAGTCTAGACTAAAAAAAGGGGGAGGGGAAATGGGAAACTGGGCCAACTATTCACCCATATTGGCAGAACAAAGCTTAATTGTGTAGTCATATCACGTTTTTACATTTCCTGGGAAAGTGTGTGTGTGTGTGTGTGTGTGTGTGTGTGTGTGTGCATTTGTGTGTGTGTGTGGGTTTGTTTGCATATGTGCATGCATGTGCACAGGTTTTGTATATGGTCGCATATTTTTGCTCATGTCCTGCCCTGTCCATATATTGACACCACACCTCCCCAGTCTTCCTTCTCCCTACACCTCCCCAGTCTTCCTTCTCCCCACACCTCCCCAGTCTTCCTTCTCCCTACACCTCCCCAGTCTTCCTTCTCTCCACACCTCCCCAGCCTTCCTTCTCCCCACACCTCCCCAGTCTTCCTTCTCCCCACACCTCCCTAGCCTTCCTTCTCCCCACACCTCCCCAGTCTTCCTTCTCCCCACACCTCCCCAGCCTTCCTTCTCCCCACACCTCCCCAGCCTTCCTTCTCCCCACACCGCCCCAGCCTTCCTTCTCCCCACACCTCCCCAGCCTTCCTTCTCCCCACACCTCCCCAGCCTTCCTTCTCCCCACACCTCCCCAGTCTTCCTTCTCCCCACACCTCCCCAGCCTTCCTTCTCCACACACCTCCCCAGCCTTCCTTCTCCTCACACCTCCCCAGTCTTTCTTCTCCCCACACCTCCCCAGTCTTCCTTCTCCCCACACCTCCCCAGCCTTCCTTCTCCCCACACCTCCCCAGCCGTCCTTCTCTCCACACCTCCCCAGTCTTCCTTCTCCCCACACCTCCCCAGCCTTCCTTCTCCCCACACCTCCCCAGTCTTCCTTCTCCCCACACCTCCCCAGCCTTCCTTCTCCCCACACCTCCCTAGCCTTCCTTCTCCCCACACCTCCCTAGCCTTCCTTCTCCCCACACCTCCCCAGCCTTCCTTCTCCCCACACCTCCCTAGCCTTCATTCTCCCTACGCCTGTTGTCAAGGTATATTTAATCTTAGAGAGTTCTCTCAATTACCAACATGCATTATTTAATGAAGGTATGCGTGTGGGTTTGAATACCATCTTCAGCCCAGGCATCCATGTTGGAGATTGAAGGGAATGGCAGCTGTTGTGGCGTCATTAATCTGGATATCATGTTGCTAACTGGCACAATAGCTTCCATGGGGGGCTGTCAATTGTTTCATCATCGTTTTATGCAGTATTTGATAGCATGCAAGCGTGTTGTTATCCTCTATGATGCCTCATTACCTAAATATGATGCCTCATTACCTAGCTGTGTGATGGTTGCATCATTACCTAGCTGTGATGGCTGCATCATGACCTAGCTGTGTGATGGCTGCATCATGACCTAGCTGTGTGATGGCTGCATCACGACCTAGCTGTGTGATGGCTGCATCATTACCTAGCTGTGTGATGGCTGCATCATGACCTAGCTGTGTGATGGCTGCATCATTACCTAGCTGTGTGATGGCTGCATCATTACCTAGCTGTGTGATGGCTGCATCATGACCTAGCTGTGATGGCTGCATCATGACCTAGCTGTGTGATGGCTGCATCATGACCTAGCTGTGTGATGGCTGCATCATGACCTAGCTGTGTGATGGCTGCATCATGACCTAGCTGTGTGATGGCTGCATCATGACCTAGCTGTGATGGCTGCATCATGACCTAGCTGTGATGGCTGCATTATGACCTAGCTGTGTGATGGCTGCATCATGACCTAGCTGTGATGGTTGCATCATGACCTAGCTGTGATGGCTGCATCATGACCTAGCTGTGATGGCTGCATCATGACCTAGCTGTGATGGCTGCATCATGACCTAGCTGTGATGGCTGCATCATGACCTAGCTGTGTGATGGCTGCATCATGACCTAGCTGTGTGATGGCTGCATCATGACCTAGCTGTGATGGTTGCATCATTACCTAGCTGTGTGATGGCTGCATCATTACCTAGCTGTGTGATGGCTGCATCATGACCTAGTTGTGATGGCTGCATCATGACCTAGCTGTGATGGTTGCATCATTACCTAGCTGTGTGATGGCTGCATCATGACCTAGCTGTGTGATGGCTGCATCATTACCTAGCTGTGATGGCTGCATCACGACCTAGCTGTGTGATGGCTGCATCATGACCTAGCTGTGATGGCTGCATCATGACCTAGCTGTGATGGCTGCATTATGACCTAGCTGTGTGATGGCTGCATCATGACCTAGCTGTGATGGTTGCATCATGACCTAGCTGTGATGGCTGCATCATGACCTAGCTGTGATGGCTGCATCATGACCTAGCTGTGATGGCTGCATCATGACCTAGCTGTGATGGCTGCATCATGACCTAGCTGTGTGATGGCTGCATCATGACCTAGCTGTGTGATGGCTGCATCATGACCTAGCTGTGATGGTTGCATCATTACCTAGCTGTGTGATGGCTGCATCATTACCTAGCTGTGTGATGGCTGCATCATGACCTAGTTGTGATGGCTGCATCATGACCTAGCTGTGTGATGGCTGCATCACGACCTAGCTGTGTGATGGCTGCATCATGACCTAGCTGTGATGGTTGCATCATTACCTAGCTGTGATGGCTGCATCATGACCTAGCTGTGTGATGGCTGCATCATTACCTAGCTGTGTGATGGCTGCATCATTAGGACTTGTAGTTGTCTTGTGTATGTGCATGATGGTTTAAACATGTGACTGCATGCGTGTGTCCATATTTATATGTGTTCTCGTTCCACAGGTTATTCTTTATTCTTCTGACCCATCTTTTGCATCAGAGTGTGTCCTCAGTATAGTGGCTCTGCTCTATCCGCTTCAGTACTTGTTTCCAGTCATACCTTTGCTGCCCACGTGTATGCCTACTACCGAGAATGTGAGCACCAAAGGGTTTGGATTGTAGTGCCATTGCACTTCTGTTGTTTTTGCTTTCAGCATAGTCTGTTCCGTGGTCGTTTTTTTTTTTTTAATCTCCTGTTAGACCACCTCCTATTACCCCCACCTCCTATTACCCCCACCTCCCATTATCCCCACCTCCCATTACCCCCACCTCCCATTACCCCACCTCCTATTACCCCCACCTCCCATTATCCCCACCTCCCATTACCCTCACATCCCATTACCCTCACCTCCCATTACCCCACCTCCTATTACCCCCCACCTCCTATTACCCCCACCTCCTATTACCCTTACCTCCCATTACCCTCACATCCCATTACCCTTACCTCCCATTACCTTACCTCCTATTACCCTCACATCCCATTACCCTTACCTCCCATTACCCCACCTCCTATTACCCCCACCTCCTATTACCCCCCACCTCCTATTACCCCACCTCCTATTACCCCCACCTCCTATTATCCCCCACCTCCTATTACCCCCACCTCCTATTACCCCCCACCTCCTATTACCCCCACCTCCTATTGCCCCCACCTCCTATTACCCTCACATCCCATTACCCCACCTCCTATTACCCCCACCTCCCATTACCCCACCTCCTATTACCCCCCACCTCCTATTACCCCCCACCTCCTATTACCCCCACCTCCTATTACCCCCACCTCCTATTACCCCCCACCTCCTATTGCCCCCACCTCCTATTACCCCCCACCTCCTATTACCCCCCACCTCCTATTACCCCCACCTCCTATTACCCCCACCTCCTATTACCCCCCACCTCCTATTACCCCCACCTCCTATTACCCCCCACCTCCTATTACCCCCCACCTCCTATTACCCCCCACCTCCTATTACCCCCACCTCCTATTACCCCCACCTCCTATTACCCCCCACCTCCTATTACCCCCACCTCCTATTACCCCCACCTCCTATTACCCCCCACCTCCTATTACCCCCACCTCCTATTACCCCCACCTCCTATTGCCCCCACCATTGTTACCCTCACTCTTATTGTATCCCACCTCCTCCCCTCCCCTACTTTCTGCCTGTAAATAGGGGAGGGGCTATTGATTCTTATTTCTCACCACCTCATTTGTACTGTTGTCTGTCTAGTTTCTTTCCACTCCCAAATCTCATCTCTCCCTCTTTCTCAGCATACCCTGTCCTGTCCTTCCATCACACATCTACCCAGTGATCTCATCACTCTAATCCATTCACCTGCTAATACATTTTACTAGGAGCCACTCAACTCAAGACCCCTCCCCTCCCTCTCTCCCCCTCCCTCCCTCCCTCCCTTGCTTTGAAGTGGTATGTGTTGTTGCTGTGGCACATCAAATATGGTCCTAACCATTTGTGCACATGGGTGGCATCTGTTCTCCAACTGTTTGTGTATGGGTGGTACCTTTAGGGCACTCATGCAATTGACCCTGTCGTATTATGTGGTATTGCATTCTCTGTGCTTGATGTGGCTGAGTGGATCATTTTTTGTAGTGATAACTGCATCCTGTGCATCTGTGTGTGTGGTGTGTGCAGCTATGTGTGTGGTTTGTGTGTGTGTGCACGTTTTTGTATATGTGTGTGCATGCATGTTGGCATGTGTATGTGTGATGTACATGTGTTTGCGTGTGTATCTGTGCATGTGTGAGAGTCTAATACATGCTATTGTGGGTGTGTGTCTGGAAGTTTGCACCGGGGTTCCTGGTGGGAAGAAGAGGTTTGTCTGGACTATGGTGGAAATGTAGGTCACTTATGCAAGAATTAATAATTCTTTTTCTGCTTTCTGATCTTTATGTAATGGTATGGTGTGTGTGTGTGTGTGTGTGTGTGTGTGTGTGTGTGTGTGTGTGTGTGTGTGTGCGTGTGCGTGCGTGTGTGTGTGCGTGTGTGCGCATGTGCGTGCGTGTGTACGTGTGTGTGTGTGTGTTTGTGTGCATCTGTATGTGCATGTATGTAAAGTATGTGTACCTCTACATGTGTGTAGGAGGGTCTACTTCTTTGGCCTTTGACCTATGATCACTGGTTGGTAGTATAGGAGTGTGGGGTATATGTGTGCATGTGTGGGGTATATGTGTGCATGTGTGGGGTATATGTGTGCTTGTGTGTGGGGTATATGTGTGCGTGTGCACAATTAAGTTTGCATTTTTATTGAAAGCAGACATTAATCTTTAGAGTTCTCATTGTTTCAGTTTTTTTTTTTGCATTATCTGGTTGGCTCACGAGTTTCCTGTTCTTGTTTCTTCACCCCTCCTCCACTCCCTCCCACCTCCCCTATGCAGCTACTGATGGTACCAACACCATTTTTCTTTGGAGTATCTGCTAGTTTCTTGAAGAAGCTAGGCCCTATCCATCGCGCTGAAGTGTATCTAGTCAACTTGGACACAAGGGAGGTGAGTTTCATTATGGGCTACGTTGACCACCATAGGTGAACCCAACACTTAAGTGACCTTGACAATTGGTGCCCCATGAATCAGGGAAGGAGGTGTGTGTGCGCATGTGTGTGTATGTGTGTGTGTGTGTGTGTGTGTGTGTGTGTGCATGTGCGCGCGCATGTGTGTATGCGCATGTGTGTGTGCGTGTGTGGACATGAGTGAGTGTGATACTAATTATCGATATCTATGTTTGTCCAAAAGTAATGAGAAAATCAGGAAAACCATTGTTGGTGTGGGGAAATTTGGTGGTTGAGACATGTAGACTGTGGATGGGGTGGGCTGTTATTGTGAATGCCTTTAAAAAATTACTGAAGGTGAGCAATGCACATACATGTGTCCGGACAGCTTTCCGTCTCCCATTAGTGTCACGTCTGGAATGTAATGATGTGTAACAACGGTGTAATCCTTCCAACGTGGAGATTAGGCCCTGGAATGGATGGAATATAGATATTGCATGTGCTCACGTGTGTGTGTGTGTGTGTATGTGTGTGTGTGTGTGTGTGTGTGTGTGTGTGTGTTTGTGTGTGTGTGTGTATGTGTGTTTGTGTGTGTGTGTGTGTGTGTTTGTGTTTGTGTTTGTGTTTGTGTTGTGTGCGTGTGCACGTGTGTGTGTGATGAGGTAAGCAGGTTGGAGTAGTGGGAACAAAGTATTTGTGTAGGAGAAGGGAGTTCAAGAGTCTGGTTGTGGCTTTTGTCATAACCACCCCTGCTGTAATTGCTGCTTATATTCAGATACAACACCCGGAGTCCTGTGAAGAGGAGTCCATACTCCAGTTCCCTTACTCTATTCTGCAGCTGCAGGCTGATTTGAGAAAGGTATTCATTCCACTTTGTACCTCCACACTCCTTCCCCCCCCCCCTCCCCCCACATTACAAAGCTCACAGGTGAGTACCACCAGTTGATGAAATTCTCAGTATTAATCATTTAATTTCCTGGGTGCTGGATTATTTCAAAACAAGATAAAACAAGAGTAATAATTAAGGTCTTGGGCAGTGTATTAGGCTTGACCTCTGCAATGAATCCATGACAGGGAATTGACTTTCGTTTCAGTGGGTTAGGGGCACACTGTTGCCATGTTTATTGATGATAATAATAAGGATGCCTAGTTTAAATAGCGACAAATAATTACAGAAATTCTGAATTTGTCTGTCAAAAAGATTGTGGAGCCTCAGGAACACGACAGTCCATCATCCAAGACCAGCACCAGCAGCAGTGTGTGTAGCAAGTTCTCCCTCGACGACACCAACATTGCCAAGTGGGAGCTGGACGTGCGCATACGGGTGGCCTTTGTGCAGTTCCTGCTGAGCCAAGAGGTGCTAGGGAACATTGACCAGCACCTCTCTCTCTATCGGCTCTTCCCACGGCCCGTGGTGGTGCTCAAGACGTCCACGTTCATGGGCAACTACCTGAGGACTTCCTCCGTGTCCGACGTCAAGTTCCTTCGTGACCTGATACAGAGTCAGGTATGGAAACTTTTGGGACAGGGGTGGGGGGTGGGGTTATTGGGGACCCTGAAATGAAGGGGTGCATGTAGTTAGATGCTTTGGCTAGCTAGCTTGTTATGTGGTTGTTGTAGTATGGTTTATCTGGTTGCACCTGTATAAGAACCACTCCCTTCTCGCTTTTGCCCACAGAGCATTGAATATTTCCTGGAGTGGTCACTTAACCCAACCAATTATGCCTTTGAAGAAATAAGAAAAGGTTTGTGTGGTGGTCTATACATGATCTAGTGGTTAGATAGTGGGTTTGATGATAGCATTTAATTACATGCAAGTGTTGAAAGTTATTATTCTCTCAGGGGTGGTGAGGAAGGGGGGGGGGGGGGGGGGGGGGAGGGTGTGCTTGTAGCACATAACAGGAGGAGACCAAAGGGGATCTATTGCAAATGGAAACTTTCTTGAGGCTAAAAAGGCTGAATGCTTTCCTAGCAAACAGATTTGCATCATAAGTCATGTGCAACCAGATAATAATAGTAATTTGAGTGGTGAGATGATGGTGGCCTTGAACAAATGGGCAGTGGGATGGGGGTTGGTGACCCTGTATCACACTATGCTATCATTAGAGGTATGGATTATCTGGCGTCAGCAGCAACAAAAGAGGGGTACAGAGGTTATTTTTGATCCCATGACATCAGATGCTGCAATTAAGCAAGCATTTGCCTGCATGTGGTTGTATTAAAAGGGTTGAAGTCCATAACAGGGGGTTAGGAGATGGTCTTTGATGTCAGAGCGGTCGTGAGGGTTCTAAATAATAAGAGGGAGAGATGCGGTTCACACGTGTCACATGCGCACACAAAGTTACGTTTATGGTTCTAATGTGGTCATGTTTGTTGCCACCAATTGGCAGCCCATGTAGGGGGAAAGTGATCATGTGTGGGTTTCTCTCATTAAATTGCATGTGTTGGTATCTGGTGCCATTGATAATGATTTTGGGGAGGTTCTCTTCTATGGATGTCAACATGCTTTGTTATTCATAGTTGTTAAAAGAAAAAGAAATTTTGCACCATGCACTGTTATGAATCAGTGAAGTAGTAATGTTTTCTTAACAGTGGTGTGCAAAAATAAGGGCACAGTGTGCAAATCAGCCTGCACATCAGTGGGACTGCATGTAGAGAAGTTAGTGTACATGTGGAGGAGCTTGTAAGGTATTACACAGGTCCTGGAAATGCTGTTATTTGGACGTGTTTATTTAAAACAACTTCTGGGGGAATTTGGTCTATTGGCTAACACAATGCCATGAGATTATTATCAGTACTAATAATATTTATGCTCTTGGTTTGGGGTGTGGCTCTCAACTGTTGTTAAGGTTTATGAGATAGTGCAGCGCTGGCTTTCATGTTGGGGCACACATGCCCCATAATGTTATCCAAATATACATGCCAAAAAAGTGATCAGAGTACTGGACACACCTACCTTCACATGCATAGATTTCATGAGCTTCTGTTGACATCCTTTTAAGATACAACCTAATCCTTCTATTTGCAAAGGTTTTCTTTGCCTCCAATGTCAGTCAACGTTGCAGTCTTCTGCCAATATGTACTTTTTCCCCCATCATTTTCCCCTACAAATCTTGGTATGTTTTGGTATGGTCTGGGCATTGGTAGAAAACTTACTATATTGGAATGTTTACGTACTGGTGCCAACTTCAAAAACAAGGGTTCACTGATTTTGATTTTGTTGCTACACTGTGATGATGACCATGTCTGTACTGGTATTTGATCTAAGCCTTTGTGCTAAGTCTGCAGTTATGAGAGGTCGAGAAACTTTTTAGTATTTTGTGCGGTCTTTGGTAGAGAAACTTTTACATTTTGTACTAAGGTCTGCTTTTTCATAAGACGTTTGGCTCTGCAGTTGTATTTGACCTCTAAACTGAGCACCAGAGGGGCAGGTGTGTGTAGTGGTCCGTATCTATGACATACTTAGGGGTGTGAAGGGGGGGCCTGGATGTGGATTGAATTTGGTGGTATGTTATTGATAGTGACGCGCTTTGGAATGGTTTGTGGCATGCAGGATGATGAAATGAAGGAAGTGCTCCATTGTCCCTTCCATCCCCATGTTGCCTCTGATCTCCATGTATGGCAGTTTACTTGCCTGCAATCTGACATATGCATGCACTTGTATATATATATATATAAGTTTGCTGCAGTGCTAAAAATAGTCTTCTAGAGTTTGAATTTTGTTTTCTTTGAATATAGAGTTTGGTAATCAGATCTCCTGATCAAAGAACAAATTAATACGAACTGACAACACTGGAAACATGGAAGGTTTCCCTTTGCTAGGTGTTATAACCCCACCCAAAGAATTCAATATTTGTACAAAGGCACCACGTTTATGAGACAGCTTGGTGGGCAGCTTAGCAGTGATCTCTAATGTATTCACGTCTGTAGATATCTCCCACTACCTGTTGATATGACTCCACCACAGCTCACAGGTCCTCCATCTATGGGTCCAAGTTTCTGCCTCCCCCCACACTCATATAACACACACACACACACACACACACACACACACACACACACACACACACACACACACACACACACACACACACACACACACACACACACACACACACACACACACACACACACACACACACACACACACACACACACACACACGTCTACTTCCCCCCCACCCATATACTGGGCAAATGAATACGAGTATAAGTTCAGACGTCTTGTTGCCTGAAATGATAACTCATATTCATTTCAGTATAAGCCATCCACGTGCATACCTCAGCAATATGTACCTCCACCTTTGACCCAGTAGTGCAAGCTTTCCCCCCCCCCAATGTGAACACTATGTATTCACTTTTGTGTGTGAACGCAGCTTTGCAGGTCCTTGATATTGAAGCCTTTCAATTGTAAGGGTGTGGTAGCGTAGGAACAATGGCTTTTGTGGAGAAATTTGGAGGCATTCATTGGCGTACCACACATAAAGGTTCATACTCTTGGCTGGCTACATGGTATTAGCAATCCAGCTCCTTTGAAATAATAATTTATGTATTTCTGTTATGACCCCCACAAACAGTCAACAACGTAAGACTATTTGAAATGGCGTCCTTGTGACTAACGTTTTGATGATGATATAAGTGTCCTGTTATTATACCTGTTTTGAGTTGTGCATTTCCTGATTATATAGCAGTCTCTGGCACCATGGGTGTACTGATGTTAGTGGCTTGGTAACACCATGGGTGTACTGATGTTAGTGGCATCGTAACACCATGGGTGTACTGATGTTAGTGGCTTGCTAACACCATGGGTGTACTGATGTTAGTGGCTTGGTAACACCATGGGTGTACTGATGTTAGTGGCATCGTAACACCATGGGTGTACTGATGTTAGTGGCTTGCTAACACCATGGGTGTACTGATGTTAGTGGCTTGGTAACACCATGGGTGTACTGATGTTAGTGGCATCGTAACACCATGGGTGTACTGATGTTAGTGGCTTGGTAACACCATGGGTGTACTGATGTTAGTGGCTTGGTAACACCATGGGTGTACTGATGTTAGTGGCTTGGTAACACCATGTGTGTACTGATGTTAGTGGCTTGGTAACACCATGGGTGTACTGATGTTAGTGGCATCGTAACACCATGGGTGTACTGATGTTAGTGGCTTGGTAACACCATGGGTGTACTGATGTTAGTGGCTTGGTAACACCATGGGTGTACTGATGTTAGTGGCTTGGTAACACCATGGGTGTACTGATGTTAGTGGCTTGGTAACACCATGGGTGTACTGATGTTAGTGGCTTGGTAACACCATGGGTGTACTGATGTTAGTGGCTTGGTAACACCATGGGTGTACTGATGTTAGTGGCTTGGTAACACCATGGGTGTACTGATGTTAGTGGCTTGGTAACACCATGGGTGTACTGATGTTAGTGGCTTGGTAACACCATGGGTGTACTGATGTTAGTGGCATCGTAACACCATGGGTGTACTGATGTTAGTGGCTTGCTAACACCATGGGTGTACTGATGTTAGTGGCTTGGTAACACCATGGGTGTACTGATGTTAGTGGCATCGTAACACCATGGGTGTACTGATGTTAGTGGCTTGCTAACACCATGGGTGTACTGATGTTAGTGGCTTGGTAACACCATGGGTGTACTGATGTTAGTGGCATCGTAACACCATGGGTGTACTGATGTTAGTGGCTTGGTAACACCATGGGTGTACTGATGTTAGTGGCTTGGTAACACCATGGGTGTACTGATGTTAGTGGCTTGGTAACACCATGTGTGTACTGATGTTAGTGGCTTGGTAACACCATGGGTGTACTGATGTTAGTGGCATCGTAACACCATGGGTGTACTGATGTTAGTGGCTTGGTAACACCATGGGTGTACTGATGTTAGTGGCTTGGTAACACCATGGGTGTACTGATGTTAGTGGCTTGGTAACACCATGGGTGTACTGATGTTAGTGGCTTGGTAACACCATGGGTGTACTGATGTTAGTGGCTTGGTAACACCATGGGTGTACTGATGTTAGTGGCTTGGTAACACCATGGGTGTACTGATGTTAGTGGCTTGGTAACACCATGGGTGTACTGATGTTAGTGGCTTGGTAACACCATGGGTGTACTGATGTTAGTGGCTTGGTAACACCATGGGTGTACTGATGTTAGTGGCTTGGTAACACCATGGGTGTACCGATGTTAGTGGCTTGGTAACACCATGGGTGTACCGATGTTAGTGGCTTGCTAACACCATGGGTGTACTGATGTTAGTGGCTTGGTAACACCATGGGTGTACTGATGTTAGTGGCTTGGTAACACCATGGGTGTACTGATGTTAGTGGCTTGGTAACACCATGGGTGTACCGATATTAGTGGCTTGGTAACACCATGGGTGTACCGATGTTAGTGGCTTGGTAACACCATGGGTGTACCGATGTTAGTGGCTTGGTAACACCATGGGTGTACTGATGTTAGTGGCTTGGTAACACCATGGGTGTACTGATGTTAGTGGCTTGGTAACACCATGGGTGTACTGATGTTAGTGGCATCGTAACACCATGGGTGTACTGATGTTAGTGACTTGGTAACACCATGGGTGTACTGATGTTAGTGGCTTGGTAACACCATGGGTGTACTGATGTTAGTGGCTTGGTAACACCATGGGTGTACTGATGTTAGTGGCTTGCTAACACCATGGGTGTACTGATGTTAGTGGCTTGCTAACACCATGGGTGTACTGATGTTAGTGGCTTGGTAACACCATGGGTGTACCGATGTTAGTGGCTTGGTAACACCATGGGTGTACCGATGTTAATGGCTTGGTAACACCATGTGTGTACCGATGTTAGTGGCTTGGTAACACCATGGGTGTACTGATGTTAGTGGCTTGGTAACACCATGGGTGTACTGATGTTAGTGGCTTGCTAACACCATGGGTGTACTGATGTTAGTGGCTTGCTAACACCATGGGTGTACTGATGTTAGTGGCTTGCTAACACCATGGGTGTACTGATGTTAGTGGCTTGCTAACACCATGGGTGTACTGATGTTAGTGGCTTGGTAACACCATGGGTGTACTGATGTTAATGGCTTGCTAACACCATGGGTGTACTGATGTTAGTGGCTTGGTAACACCATGGGTGTACTGATGTTAATGGCTTGCTAACACCATGGGTGTACTGATGTTAGTGGCTTGCTAACACCATGGGTGTACTGATGTTAGTGGCTTGGTAACACCATGGGTGTACCGATGTTAATGGCTTGGTAACACCATGGGTGTACTGATGTTAGTGGCTTGGTAACACCATGGGTGTACCGATGTTAGTGGCTTGGTAACACCATGGGTGTACTGATGTTAGTGGCTTGCTAACACCATGGGTGTACTGATGTTAGTGGCTTGGTAACACCATGGGTGTACTGATGTTAGTGGCTTGCTAACACCATGGGTGTACTGATGTTAGTGGCTTGCTAACACCATGGGTGTACTGATGTTAGTGGCTTGCTAACACCATGGGTGTACTGATGTTAGTGGCTTGCTAACACCATGGGTGTACTGATGTTAGTGGCTTGCTAACACCATGGGTGTACTGATGTTAGTGGCTTGGTAACACCATGGGTGTACTGATGTTAATGGCTTGCTAACACCATGGGTGTACTGATGTTAGTGGCTTGCTAACACCATGGGTGTACTGATGTTAGTGGCTTGGTAACACCATGGGTGTACTGATGTTAGTGGCTTGGTAACACCATGGGTGTACTGATGTTAGTGGCTTGGTAACACCATGGGTGTACTGATGTTAATGGCTTGGTAACACCATGGGTGTACTGATGTTAATGGCTTGCTAACACCATGGGTGTACTGATGTTAATGGCTTGCTAACACCATGGGTGTACTGATGTTAGTGGCTTGGTAACACCATGGGTGTACTGATGTTAGTGGCTTGGTAACACCATGGGTGTACTGATGTTAGTGGCTTGGTAACACCATGGGTGTACTGATGTTAGTGGCTTGGTAACACCATGGGTGTACTGATGTTAGTGGCATCGTAACACCATGGGTGTACTGATGTTAATGGCTTGCTAACACCATGGGTGTACGGATGTTAATGGCTTGGTAACACCATGGGTGTACTGATGTTAGTGGCTTGCTAACACCATGGGTGTACTGATGTTAGTGGCTTGGTAACACCATGGGTGTACTGATGTTAGTGGCTTGGTAACACCATGGGTGTACCGATGTTAGTGGCTTGCTAACACCATGGGTGTACTGATGTTAATGGCTTGGTAACACCATGGGTGTACCGATGTTAGTGGCTTGGTAACACCATGGGTGTACCGATGTTAGTGGCTTGGTAACACCATGGGTGTACCGATGTTAGTGGCTTGGTAACACCATGGGTGTACTGATGTTAGTGGCTTGGTAACACCATGGGTGTACTGATGTTAGTGGCTTGGTAACACCATGGGTGTACTGATGTTAGTGGCTTGGTAACACCATGGGTGTACTGATGTTAGTGGCTTGGTAACACCATGGGTGTACTGATGTTAGTGGCTTGGTAACACCATGGGTGTACCGATATTAGTGGCTTGGTAACACCATGGGTGTACCGATGTTAGTGGCTTGGTAACACCATGGGTGTACCGATGTTAGTGGCTTGGTAACACCATGGGTGTACTGATGTTAGTGGCTTGGTAACACCATGGGTGTACTGATGTTAGTGGCTTGGTAACACCATGGGTGTACTGATGTTAGTGGCATCGTAACACCATGGGTGTACTGATGTTAGTGACTTGGTAACACCATGGGTGTACTGATGTTAGTGGCTTGGTAACACCATGGGTGTACTGATGTTAGTGGCTTGGTAACACCATGGGTGTACTGATGTTAGTGGCTTGCTAACACCATGGGTGTACTGATGTTAGTGGCTTGCTAACACCATGGGTGTACTGATGTTAGTGGCTTGGTAACACCATGGGTGTACCGATGTTAGTGGCTTGGTAACACCATGGGTGTACCGATGTTAATGGCTTGGTAACACCATGTGTGTACCGATGTTAGTGGCTTGGTAACACCATGGGTGTACTGATGTTAGTGGCTTGGTAACACCATGGGTGTACTGATGTTAGTGGCTTGCTAACACCATGGGTGTACTGATGTTAGTGGCTTGCTAACACCATGGGTGTACTGATGTTAGTGGCTTGCTAACACCATGGGTGTACTGATGTTAGTGGCTTGCTAACACCATGGGTGTACTGATGTTAGTGGCTTGGTAACACCATGGGTGTACTGATGTTAATGGCTTGCTAACACCATGGGTGTACTGATGTTAGTGGCTTGGTAACACCATGGGTGTACTGATGTTAATGGCTTGCTAACACCATGGGTGTACTGATGTTAGTGGCTTGCTAACACCATGGGTGTACTGATGTTAGTGGCTTGGTAACACCATGGGTGTACCGATGTTAATGGCTTGGTAACACCATGGGTGTACTGATGTTAGTGGCTTGGTAACACCATGGGTGTACCGATGTTAGTGGCTTGGTAACACCATGGGTGTACTGATGTTAGTGGCTTGCTAACACCATGGGTGTACTGATGTTAGTGGCTTGGTAACACCATGGGTGTACTGATGTTAGTGGCTTGCTAACACCATGGGTGTACTGATGTTAGTGGCTTGCTAACACCATGGGTGTACTGATGTTAGTGGCTTGCTAACACCATGGGTGTACTGATGTTAGTGGCTTGCTAACACCATGGGTGTACTGATGTTAGTGGCTTGCTAACACCATGGGTGTACTGATGTTAGTGGCTTGGTAACACCATGGGTGTACTGATGTTAATGGCTTGCTAACACCATGGGTGTACTGATGTTAGTGGCTTGCTAACACCATGGGTGTACTGATGTTAGTGGCTTGGTAACACCATGGGTGTACTGATGTTAGTGGCTTGGTAACACCATGGGTGTACTGATGTTAGTGGCTTGGTAACACCATGGGTGTACTGATGTTAATGGCTTGGTAACACCATGGGTGTACTGATGTTAATGGCTTGCTAACACCATGGGTGTACTGATGTTAATGGCTTGCTAACACCATGGGTGTACTGATGTTAGTGGCTTGGTAACACCATGGGTGTACTGATGTTAGTGGCTTGGTAACACCATGGGTGTACTGATGTTAGTGGCTTGGTAACACCATGGGTGTACTGATGTTAGTGGCTTGGTAACACCATGGGTGTACTGATGTTAGTGGCATCGTAACACCATGGGTGTACTGATGTTAATGGCTTGCTAACACCATGGGTGTACGGATGTTAATGGCTTGGTAACACCATGGGTGTACTGATGTTAGTGGCTTGCTAACACCATGGGTGTACTGATGTTAGTGGCTTGGTAACACCATGGGTGTACTGATGTTAGTGGCTTGGTAACACCATGGGTGTACCGATGTTAGTGGCTTGCTAACACCATGGGTGTACTGATGTTAATGGCTTGGTAACACCATGGGTGTACCGATGTTAGTGGCTTGGTAACACCATGGGTGTACCGATGTTAGTGGCTTGGTAACACCATGGGTGTACCGATGTTAGTGGCTTGGTAACACCATGGGTGTACTGATGTTAGTGGCTTGGTAACACCATGGGTGTACTGATGTTAGTGGCTTGGTAACACCATGGGTGTACTGATGTTAGTGGCTTGGTAACACCATGGGTGTACTGATGTTAGTGGCTTGGTAACACCATGGGTGTACTGATGTTAGTGGCTTGGTAACACCATGGGTGTACTGATGTTAGTGGCTTGGTAACACCATGGGTGTACTGATGTTAGTGGCTTGCTAACACCATGGGTGTACTGATGTTAGTGGCTTGCTAACACCATGGGTGTACTGATGTTAGTGGCTTGGTAACACCATGTGTGTACTGATGTTAGTGGCTTGCTAACACCATGGGTGTACTGATGTTAGTGGCTTGCTAACACCATGTGTGTACCGATGTTAGTGGCTTGGTAACACCATGGGTGTACTGATGTTAGTGGCTTGGTAACACCATGGGTGTGCCGATGTTAGTGGCTTGGTAACACCATGGGTGTACTGATGTTAGTGGCTTGGTAACACCATGGGTGTACTGATGTTAGTGGCTTGGTAACACCATGGGTGTACTGATGTTAGTGGCTTGGTAACACCATGGGTGTACTGATGTTAGTGGCTTGCTAACACCATGTGTGTACTGATGTTAGTGGCTTGCTAACACCATGGGTGTACCGATGTTAGTGGCTTGGTAACACCATGGGTGTACTGATGTTAGTGGCTTGGTAACACCATGGGTGTACTGATGTTAGTGGCTTGGTAACACCATGGGTGTACTGATGTTAGTGGCTTGGTAACACCATGGGTGTACTGATGTTAGTGGCTTGCTAACACCATGGGTGTACTGATGTTAGTGGCTTGGTAACACCATGGGTGTACTGATGTTAGTGGCTTGGTAACACCATGGGTGTACTGATGTTAGTGGCTTGCTAACACCATGGGTGTACTGATGTTAGTGGCTTGCTAACACCATGGGTGTACTGATGTTAGTGGCTTGGTAACACCATGGGTGTACTGATGTTAGTGGCTTGCTAACACCATGGGTGTACTGATGTTAGTGGCTTGGTAACACCATGGGTGTACTGATGTTAGTGGCTTGGTAACACCATGGGTGTACTGATGTTAGTGGCTTGGTAACACCATGGGTGTACTGATGTTAGTGGCTTGGTAACACCATGGGTGTACTGATGTTAGTGCTCATGGGTTTACTATTAATGGCATGCTGAATAAACATTAAAGAAACTGGATGTGAACTGCTAATTTAAAAAAAATATGTTAACAACGCAAGTGATAGCAAACAAATTGAATAAAGTAGCCCTCAAAATCAAGACTGAGGTTGTATAATATCAGCATCAAGTATGTGGTCTTGAAGATTGGCAAAAGTGCGCATTGGTCTATTAATTCCTTTATCAACATTGGAAATGATGTTCTGAATAAGGGATGGTGGTGGTGGTGATGGTGACAAAGCGCAATATCACCATCACAATAACCTTTCCTGCACTAACACCAAAAGTGCATGAGTTTCCCTGTTGTTGTAAAACTGGCTTTGTAACTTTATGGTGTCACTCACTCACAGGGACCACCAGCTGTGAGAAGATAGGAGACAAGTATGTATGGTTCGTCCACAAGCTGGGTCTGCGCCTGGAGCAAGTGTGTCTGTATCCAAGTGATGAGAACTCACTGCTGTTCTCACATATGCTGGCCTATAAGGCTAGCCAGGCACAGTTCTGCATGGTGCAGTACTGCGACATCATCTCCTCCGATGACCGCTACCCCGACAGTGAATGGGAGGTGCTGGACCACAAAGGGTTAAACAATAAAGACCGCAACTCCAGCGATTATTCGGGCGGAGTTTCGTTGCCTTCGTCGACAGAGGCAGAGGCAGAGGCAGCTGGCTACATGTCTGAAGGCAACTTATCTGGGTCCCCACCCAACAGAGGGGATGTGTGCAGTCTGACAGAGAGTGCTCTCCAACTTCACCTTAAGTCAAGTGTGGAGGAAGACGTGACCCAACTGGCAGCAGATGCCAGTAGAGGGGAGAGGGGTGGCGGTGAGAGGCAGTTCCACAGGAGGAGCTGGTCGGGAAATGGTGGTGGGTTTGGCCAACTTATAGCTGCAGTGGACAGGTTTGACCCTCGTGCATGGTGTGATTCGGTGATGCCCTGACTTTCCTGTAAACTCTCTAGGTTGAGTATTCGTGAGGAGAGGTTCAGCAGTCCAATGCCTCTTGGCAGCCCCACAACCAGGTACCTATTCCTGCCCCCATAGCCAGGTATCCATTCCACCTTGGCAGCCCTACAACCAGGTACCTAGGTATTCCAGCCCCCATAGGCAGGTACCCATTCCACCCTTGGCACTTGAGGCTCTGTGTGTGTGTGTGTGTGTGTGTGTGTGTGTGGAGAGAGAGAGAGAGAGAGAGGAGAGAGAGAGAGAGAGAGGAAGGGAGGGAGGGAGGGAGGGTGAGGAGGAGGGATAGATATCACCTTGCAAGGTGCCCATACTAATCCTATGCAGTTCATACATGTCTTCCTGGAGGCATATATGTATGAGCTGCATATGTATGAACTGTATATTATCAAGTTGGCTCTGAAAAGTCTGCCCCTTTTTTCAGGGCACCTGATGATCACATGATCCAAGACCTGGTGAACAAGATAATGGATGGGCAGGGCATCCCATGGCCAAAGCCCCTGAGCATGAAGACACTTGCTGCTGAGGAGAAATCTCGTGTTGCTGTTCTGAGGGTGTTGGAGGTCAAACTTGGTGTGCGGAAGCCAAGCAACATCGTCATGGCAACAGAAGAGCGGATCCAGCATGTGGTGAGGGGTTGGGGGATTCTCACTGTATTGATATGGGTGACGTACATGCACAAAGTAGTGAAAGGTATCCTAATGTTTAAATGTTGAGCAGGAGCTGCTATTCCATTTACCAGAATTTGGATTGCAGTTGATATTCCCCTCCATTCTGCCTGCGATGTTTATATTAGTTTCCTGTAAGAGTATTTATTTGCTAATTGCCATGGTTACATTGGTATGTCCCTCGACCCACCAGGGTGTCTCAAGGGCTGTTTACAAGGGGCTTCAGGAGCTGCTCAAGTATTTCATCCAGTGCATTGAGCAGGACTACCGGAGGGATCCTGACGGCGTTATATTCTCAGCGTTCCTAGTGTTTCGCTTGGCATTTAGCACCTTTCAGAAGACCTCCTCGGCACAGAGGGGAAGTCCCAGTGTCAGTTCCTCAGACAAGTTACCGTCTGAGAAGCCCCGGTCACTTTTTGGCACACCAGTGGATGTGAGCACACCCACTCCCAATATGTCGCAGAAGTCACTAGCTGCAGACTCCCTGGAATTTGGGGTTACACCCATGCCTGAAGATAGCACTAAGCCAGATTCAACACCCGTTGGTCCCAGGAGGTATCAAGCCACTACAGCCGACACTACTAGACATCCTTTAGTGGCAGAGTCTAAACAGTTCCCATCGGGACTAGGCCAGTCTCCGCAAGTTGTTGCTAATGAGGTTAACGTTAAAGACACCGTGACCACACCCTCCACCATTAGCACTTCAACTCCCGCCAGTTTTAACGTAGCAGGAGCCGGGTCGTTTAGTCTCATCTCTGGTCCACTCTTCTCCTTCTACTCCCCAAGCACTCCCAGCCAGGAGGAGGTCACACTTACTTCCTCCCTGCCTATTAGCGTGCCCCCCCTCCATCGCAAGCTGACATCTCTCTACCAACGCATGCAGAGCCAAGCCTCCCTCACAAATAGTCCCAGGATCCTGGATTCCTCGGACACCGAGAACCTAAAACACGAGGGCAGCTTCTTGTACAAGGGACTTGTGAAAGCCCTAGATGGCAATCAAACATTGCTGCTAAACAAACAGTTCTGGAACGTGCTTTTCATGTCTACCGTCCACACAGACCGCACCCTCATGGGATGGAACGAACAGACGTCTGAGCTGTACACAAGGTAAGGAAACTGCCAAGGAGACAAAGAAGGGGAGTGGTGGGTAGAGGATTGGGTGCATGTAGGTCTTTGTGTCTGTATTATTGTATGTGCATGTGTGTCCAGCATGTGCAATAAGCAAGTGCCTCTTCTGTCATTAATGTAATGTCATTTTCAGGAAAACATTAGTTTACTGATATATTCTAGAATTTATAAATGTGTGTAAAGTGATTTCTTATTGGCATTGTATACAAGGGATTAAAATGTATTTGTCAATGCCAGCACTAAGAAATAAGCCCGGCTGTAAACCAGATGGATTTTACGTTTGCTCGTGTTCCCACACACAACTAGATATAATTCACTAGAAGAGGTCCACAGACTAGCCTTTGGATTTGAGGAGGATGATATGCTGAGCCTGATCCTGCACAACCTGCTTGTCTACATGCTGATGGTAGGCATGGGCACTGAAGAAACACTGGATATTGTGCAAAGGTTAGCAGCCAAGACCAGACTTGCTACAGTTGAAGAGAAACTGCTTCACCAGACCCTCAAACATGTGGAGGAAAAGGTGAATGAAATGCTGTGCAAACATTAGAGGTGTCCATAAATGGCATCATGGCTTTGGGGTGGGGGGTTAAATGTGTGACAAGGGGGAGAGAAGAGATTAATTTCTGAGTGGTATCATAATTACCTCCACTGCATGTAGTATATGGGCATTGAAGAATTATGCATGTGGGATCTAGTGATAAACTGGCAGATAATTACATGCAACAGCCTGCTGTTCTTGAAGTCCGTTTAGGCTGTTCTGTTATGTGTATATAGTCCTAGCATTTCACTTGTAGTTGAAGTCACTGTACATATGGACAGTAGTCAAACTTCATGATGAACAAAGACCAGTTGTTCCAAGGCACACATGCTGGTGCATGTCCCAGTAGAACTATGCAAACCAAGAAAAAAAAGTTAAAAGTTCCAACTAAAGCCAGTACTTCGGATGAAAGAGCTTAAGTTGATTGCCATGAATATGAAGGAGCAATACAATACTTAGTTTTTGGGCAAAACAGTAGTGCAGGTAGTAACCAATGATGAAAATACTGCAACAGTTAACTACTGGTGTAGTTTTCAGTATTGAGAACGGAGACTAATTTATTGGATTGAGGATGATTTATTTATCCAACCTGGAGGACGAGAGTCAAGGAACATTAGAGTCACATTGTCATTAACATGGAAGAAAAATAAATGATTGGATTGACCATTGATATGATGATATAGGAAATGCAGGCCCTGTGTTGGAGTTTATGTTGGTAAGGGGCATATTTGTGATAAGGACGTGTTTATAGTGTGTTGTCATTTATTAGTTAGCAGCTTGTTCGTAAATACAAATTAGTCTTTCTTTCACTTTCCCTCTCTGCAGCACTCCAGTGACTTGGATTTGACTGACCTTGGACTTCTCCCATTGTACAGTGAATCTCACCCCTCTGTTACATATGTTATTCACTACGGTAGAACAATGGAGGCTCCTGTCTTCTACCTTCAGGTGAGATGGAGGCACCTCTGTCTGCTTTAATATTTCAGAGCTCTACTGTGATTTTTTTAGATCACTGATGAGGCTTGCATTCTCAAGCAGTTTCCAGATGACAAAATATCTTGTCGTTTCTGGAATGACCTAATAATGGATGTATCGTGTGACAGCAACAGTCATGTTCTCACCATCCTTTACAAGGACTACAAACATCATTTCCACACAAAGCAGGTATGTATGTCTGCATCTACCCCATGCGTGTATTACATATGTTCTATCTCTACCACACCAACAGTATTCACAGATGTACAAGTCTCTTCAATTGCTTGTTTACAACCAGAGCACAGAGCAAGACATCCAATGATTACTTCTGGGCGAATAGAAATGTTATATCATAAATCCAATGTGTTTGTATTGTGTTCCTCCCTCACCCATATAGTAGCTGCTTTTATTTTTTATGAAGTGTTGGAATTTATTTAATATAACCCTATGGATGAATCATACAAGTCCAAAGGACAATCACTGTGTCCACTTGGCTTAACGAATATATACCACAATTGAGCCATCAAATTATTTGATTTCATAAGCAGTGCTGGGTGTTTATTTGGTTTGTAATTATTTGGAAGATGTGTGGAGCATTGTCTATAAATTGTCTAAATGGATTTGCTAAAGCTGTATATTACTTGCTGCTGCCTGTCAAGTAGCTTTAGATAATGTGAAAGCTAAATAAACATGTTCCAAAATTGACGTTTAAAAAAAAAGTGAATTTGGAATTACACCTTAAGGTGATAGGGTACCCTCCTGGAATTTGAAAAAAAATCATACTAGCTTGTAGCCTGAGAGCATCTTAGAGGACCGTATCATTTTGACAGTTATTAGATGAGCAGTAAAAATGGTACAAATATTCTAAGAACAAAACTTTATAATTGGTTTGTTGAAAACTGTAGTGCTTAAAAATCACCAAATTTGGAGGATAAATATGAAATAATATCTTCTTTCGTTTGGTGCATTCGTTTCGAAACGGAGCAGTAGGTTTGTGCCAAAGCTTATACTAACCATCGTTTCAGGGTGAACTAATTAGGCTACTCATGGATTACTCATGCTGGGCATTCCAGAACAGCTAATTTATCGTGATTACACGTTCTTCATTACTTAATTGTCCTTTTGGTGCATCGATAACGTTACTACCCTTTTCCACAAATGTACAGCAATTTTTTACAAAGTTACGCATCCCTGGACGCCATATTTGTACCTTGAAATTGAAATGTTATTAATTGATAGATTTTCGGTTTTCGGCTATTTAGAAAAAAGTAACTTATTTTGAAAACAAGGACAAGATATTTTCCTACACGTACGCTCTTCTTGGTGCTTAGCTCCTATCGTAATAATATGCTCAGCACTTGATCATAAGGTCTGTTGTCCTGAATGTGCAGGAAAAAGAGTTTTTACCGTTCGTATTTCAAGGTGCTCGTAAAACAAGCGGTGCTAGTGTTTCTGCGCGTTATTGAAATGCTATCAAGGTGGCATATCTTAAACAATAAGGTGGATTCTCTCCGAATTATATACGGTACTTGAACAGAACTACCAATTGTTGATGACGTATTTTAATAATTCAGACCCCAAAATACATGGCGGACTCAAACTGCGCATGCGTGCGCGAATTACAAGATGGCGGATGCCAAAGTTTAAGGCATTGCGCTCGGTTAAATACGTTACTTATCCAAATGATATCAAGGTGGCATATCTTAAACAATAAGGTGGATCTTACCAACTTTTTTTCCAAAAAAACCACGTTATGGGTACTACTACCTTAATGTGAAAACTGTGTCACTTCTTACTGCCTTGGTCATATAAGATGTTAAAATCATCATATCGGCATTTTATATTTTAACACCAAGTCAAACAATGATACAAAGAAAACTCTTCTTGGAAGGTGTGGTGAACAAAGTTAGACATACACGTGTAATGTTACGTTACTATGACGACAGGGCCTTCAGGAGGGCAGTGCACTGCTTCTCATTCAAGTACTGTAAACAAGCGCTCCAAACTTCAGTGGAAGCCTAAGACAATGATTGGAAGAATTTAGCAAGTTTTGTAGACACCTAGTCTGTTGTAAAACTATGTTAGGTAGGTCTATACGTATGAGGCGTTGTGCATCATTTCAAGTGAGCATTGAATGTATGTCAAGTCGAGGGGTGGAGTCAATGACTAACAGATATTGTGCATTACTTATGTTTGTGTTATAGGGTAAATTATGTAAAATTGAAAGGTGGCTGCACTTGCTGGCAAAAATGCTAACTCACAATTGCCGAACTTTCAAAATCACAAACATAGAATCTGCTACTCCCCTGCCCCCCATTTTCATTGTACCCATATATTGCTGCCATTTGCATTAAAATTAAATAACTCACAAATGGTTGGGAATGAATTTACTTTTATCATAACACGCAACACTTTCAGCATGCAAGTAAAACTAATACCCACCACGGACCATTCCATAGGCTCTCCTAATCTTCTATGTGCCACATTGAATATCTGCTCTCATAATACCTCTAAACCATTAGCCCCACTCCCCACATGTGCTAGTGACTGACCTGTACATGTCTTGCAATGGACAGCAGTTTCATAAGTACTTGTTCACTTCCTGCCAGAACCTCCTCAGCACACACCTCACCAATAATGGCTAGAATCCTTGGCACGTTGCTGTTATTAGCTCCAAGTATTGCATTGTTATTGCTACCAAAGACAGGCAGTTGTAACTGAGCACAGTGGTGACAATGAATGTGCCCCACCCCCATGTGTTAATGCAGGTGCTAATAAATAAACAATACCCCACCTCCTCATGTAAAGGTACTGATGCTAATGAATGTACCTCACCCCCATGTGTTAATGCAGGTGGTAATAAACAAGCAATGCCCCACCTCCCACATGTGCTATGAGTTCCAAACACACAAGGTCTGGCACTCATTGCAACCAGAAGATCATGTGTGTTTCAGTTTTGGCACATATTTCTTATATCTGTGAGGTTTTCCTAATCTACATCAGGCCCCAATATCTTGCCATCTGAGTGGTCTGAAAAGAGCCACTCATGGCCTAGCCTCAGAAACATCTGCTCGGTTGCTTCCCACCTTTGTCCATTGGATACCCTATCTCTTAAAGACCTTTGCTCTCCGTGATCCAACAGTGGGAAGATGTGAAGGCCCTTACAACGCCTGATATGACACCCGGAGACTGGGAAGCATCGAAAAGATATCTTTGGGAGCCAATATGAGGAGGAAGGAATGGTCTGAAGCCTTGCAACTCCAATAACAGTTGATGTGACCCACAGCACATCTTACTAGCAGGCTAACAGGCTTTGTTATAGTGTCTGACGGGGTGACTGCATGTGAAACTCAACTTTTCGTCTGCTGAATTCATGCTAAAACTGCACCCATCTCTCCACCCGACACTCAAAAAAAAAACGGGTGCCTTTGGTGCCATACAATGCAACTCTATTTGTAGAAGTGGCAGTGCCAGTACCAGCACCGAATTTGAAGTGAGAGTCGAGACTCAAGAGTGGAAGTAAGAAAACACGAAACTTCTGAGCCGCTATCAGACATCGAGTATGAGAGTAACACAGTTGGAGTTATTAATTGTGCCTTCACTGATTTGGTTTATTTGTAGCAGTATGCAGCTATTTAAATGCCATGCAAAAGAAACAAAAACAAAATTACTGAGTATAATAATCTAGTCCCAATAATGCTTATGAGCACCCCCCCTCTCCCCCCCTCCGGGGAAAAGTCTGGCTACGAGCCTGGTTGGTACCAATGATGAACATCAATTGAGGAAAGAAAAGAGAAACATGCCTTTGCCAAGCAGAACAGTATCTCTGTGCTGTGTCCCTGTGAAACATTAGTAAAGTAGTACCAAATGATACCCTTCAATTGCTACATCCAAAGATCTTAGATTTGGAATTTCCTTCCAAGGAATTGTTTGTTGAAGTAGGCCAAATGCAAGTAAAAGTAAGTTGCTGTGGGAAACCATTAATGAATTTATTTCCAATGACAGCAACGAAGCTCAACAGGCATTTCCTTAATCTAAATGTGATACCTTGAAACACTTAAACAGGATACCACAACAGCTCGTTAAGTCATAGAGGAATGGTGTGGTATTATGATGTGCTGAAAATAGAAAGTCAGCAGCTTTAATCGTTATAGCAATTCAAACAGAGAGTATTTATGCATTTATATGTGGAACAAAGTTTTTTTTTTTGGAAACTGTACCACTTTTCTGTTTGGGCTGAAGTTTTGAACCATAAATGTCTTATAGCCAGTGCTGTAGCCAGCGGTTTATGGGTGACCTTCATTATGGGAGGGGGGTCGTTCAACCCCCTACGGTCCTGTAGCAGCATGTCACAGCAAAGCTAATCAACACATGATTGAAAAGGAGCTGTACAAATCAACAGCCAAGGCTCACAGTTCACCTTATTAGCAAAGGATAAGGACTCTGAACTCCAAGTGGCCTACTTCAGAGTGCTTTCATAGAAGGCGACTGCATGTGAAGCTCAACTTTTTGTCCCACATTGATCTGAATCCATGCTAAAATTGCATCCATCTCTATGAAGGCTACAGATGTCACAAATGCTTGCCTCCTGACTTGTAACTGTCTTCTTGGTTTTAATAAAAAGCCCTCCCCCCTCTTGTATGCAAACTCATTCAACAGACATTCCATGTTAGGTGAGGACACTTATTGTGTATGTGTTCTAACATTATTGCTCCACATAAGATCAGAGGTCATGTGGTTTACAAGATACAAGCACTCTAAGTTTTGATTTTTCCTATACCAACCCGCCAGATACCATTTAGTCTGAGCTCCTGTCTCAATAGACTTGGAGTGATCATCTTGGTACCGTTTGGAAAGACGATGAAATATTTTTTTCATATATAGTGATAACAATAAAGTTATTAATAATTAATTCCCGCTTAATATATCTATGTAGAAAACAAATATGGATATGATTATGGTGGAACAGCAATATATGTGGTTCGGATGAAGGAAAAATGAAAGATCAGGTCTACTAATCTATGATATTTAATATTGCATTTGACAAGCTGTCAAAACATCTTAACAACCTATCACTGCACAAGTTGGTTAGTTTACCGGTACAGTGGAAACCATCACACATACCCCAATACAATTTCTTTCTGCTGTAATTTTTTTTACTTGAATTAATTTCAATAACAATGAGTTCAAATGTAAATCTGACAATGCACGTTTAGTGTACAACTATGTACAATGAAAGTAAAAAGGCATCCCGTGACTATTTATTATAGTGGGCAGAATTTCTCCCTCTGTAGGCAATTAGATCTTAACCAAATTTGTAGTATATCTAAATAGCAAGAAATCACAACTCTTGGCGTTAAGTCGGTAAATAGTTACCTTTCTATTCTTAGTGATGTAATTTTGTATTTCGCTCTTACCACACGGAAATAATTCATTAGATGCTAGTTCTATTGCAAAACTGCTCTTCTGAGGTGAATAGCTCCTACTTTGCTATTACAAAGGTAAATACAAATGACTGAAAATGACCACATATGCAATGAATTACATTTGAAATGTGACATTTAAATATAAATTCACTATTGATATGGAAGGTGCCAAAATTATTGAAACAAGTGTGATGGCTTCCACTGTAAAGCAGTGATGCAAGAACATTTCAAACTATATTAATTTTTGTGCATGCACATTCTCTACGTACACATGTTTGTGTATACATGTACCTCTAATCAACATTACAGAGGCATGTATGCACACATGTTTGTGCATACATGCACCTCTAATCGACATTACAGGAGCATGTATGCATTGCTGGGAACAGAAGAAGCGGATAAAACTGTTGCAGTTAATGTGGCGGTGTTGCCAGTTCTTCCAATTTCCTTTAAGGTGTGTGTGTGTGTGTGTGTGTGTGTGTGTGTGTGTGTGTGTGTGTGTGTGTGTGTGTGTGTGTGTGTGTGTGTACACCCCTTAAGTATATATTTCCTGCATTGTGTTCTGTAAATTGTGCAAATTACACTATATCAAGTGTCTGAGATACAGTATCACAGCTGCAACACTTAGCAGGAATGAAGGGCACACACTACTAAATACAGTTAGCAGGGTTATCTAACAATTACAGCGTATGTTCACACACATACATACTTTGACTGCATGATATTTGTACAATCTTTGAGCATAACAGAGCGGCAGCCACAAGCAACGAAGTTAGGCGATGCAAAATTGATCATTAGTTTCTCGAATTGTTCGTTAGTTTCTTGTCCACCTTTTTTCAAGACACAGGCAGACGGTAATTATTTATTATTCATATTATAATGTTCATTTATAACATTGATTAATAATGTCGAGTTATAATTTTGGTTCATTAACATGCAAATATAAAAAGACAAAAACTTATGCGATAATATTATCTCGAGGGTGTTTCATACAAATCCTTCCTATGTCCAATACAAAATCTCTCTAGGAAGGATTGCATCTTCATCGACAATTAAGGCTAGGATGAGCTCCGACGATGTAGTCTTGTACCAAGATTGTTACGTACATTTGGGTCTGAGATTACCAACGATAATCTTATAAGACAGCCGTGAAAAGAAAAGGTCAGACCCATTTTCTACTTGAATGGCTTTCTACGGTAATATCCTAATACAGTCAAATCATATACATGTCCCCCTTGAGACAAACAGGTATCACTATGCATAAATTAATAATCTAAATTACTTGATAGACGAAATACTGAAGACCACAATTACCATTACATGAAGCAAGGTAACACTTGCTTACCTTTCAATTAGGTCACAGAGGTATGAATAAATATGGGGCGCTTCCTCTTTGTCCTCTGTGACAGGTAACCAAGACAACCACATGGGGAGAATGTTGTCCAGTGGAGCTTGTGATTCAAGGTATTTGCATATCTTTGCAACCGCAGAAATTGCATTCTCTGTGGCATTGGTAGCAGCTGTATCTTCACGGGCATGTGGTGATTGGATGGTGGCAGTTAGAAATGGAAGGGCATCTATTGGAGTTTTAAATGAATAGCAATAACAATCTGAACTGAAGTAACTTAATCATA
The DNA here is from genome assembly GCA_963681505.1 of Eunapius fragilis. Taxonomy (NCBI): domain Eukaryota; kingdom Metazoa; phylum Porifera; class Demospongiae; order Spongillida; family Spongillidae; genus Eunapius; species Eunapius fragilis. The sequence goes on from OY811985.1 coordinate 1,314,270, forward strand.
ATATCACCTATGCACGTGCGACCAAAATCCTTTGAGCAGCATTGTGCCATTATACCTATTCCATAACAGGCAGCCTGTTAAAAAAAAAAGGGAGGGTATAAAGGGGGTAAATTGGCATACACATAAAAGAACCCTGTTGCTATCAAATTGTCCTGTTTGTTAATTTTTTAATTTAAAGCAAGTAGGGGAGGCTGGTGCTTAAATCATTGTTGCAAATCAAGTTGAAAAGTACTCACGCACTTTGCACATCTATATCTTTGTAACAGGTGGAGTAACAGGACAATACTTAATACTTAAGGGTAAAAATAAATTCTACCATGGAGAAATGGTGGGTTATGATGTGTTGGAAATAGAAAATAGATGGTGTTATTCGTTTGAAAGGTATCAATTCAAACACAAAGCATTTTATATAAACAAGACGATATTTTATTACTAACAGTTCTTTACATGGTATGTGGAAATATTCTGACCTGCCTGACTGGTGCATACTTGTCACATATGCACTTCATCATTGGTTGGAGGAAGTACTCTTGGTAGTTAACAGCGCTCTGGTAAGTGGGGAAACAACACGAAACATATTCTGAATGGAGCTATTTGGAGCTATTTCAACAAATCAAATCACCTACACGGCAATATATGCTGATGGTAAACATTGATCATTCACTTCTTACTGGCCTCTACCTAATCCCCACAAGAATGATCCACACAAAAAATGCATGCGTCCAAGATATCAATATATATTCCTACCAACAACTTGTTTCATGCGATTGACCCTTATCTGGTGCTAATAAAACGAGTGCAAATTATAACAAGGCTAATTCATTTACAGTCAATGATGTAAATGCGGGTCACCTAATAATGTAAAGTATGAACACACAATTCTGTCAACTGATACCAAATTGTCACAAAATTATTCAAACTTAATAACCCACACCAGATCTTGGCATGCACAGAACACTGCATCAAGACATACGGAACTTGCAAACTCGAGCACATCATCGAAAATGCACAGTGCCCACTGCTTGTGTGCGGCTGGTCTTCCTTCAACCTACACACACACACACACACACACACACACACACACACACACACACACACACACACACACACACACACACACACACACACACACACACACAGCGAACAAGGAACCAAAGTGATAAAGACCTTCGACCATACGCACGTAATCTCACCAGCATTCCGGACAAAACTGGTAGCAGCTGCTCAAAGAATGGTAGCAACAGTACCCCGTGCGTGGAGAAGAGGGAGTGCATCACGTCTGCCACCTTAAGATACAGGGGACACAGACTAAAAGAGTGCAGCACACCAATAACTTTAAACCAACCTTCCTCAGTGTCTCATCGTCTGTTTCATCCTGATAAAGAAATATTATACACAATCCTCTCTTCCATACGTCCAATTACCTCCTCTTCTAGCTCTTCCTCCACCATCTCATCGTAGTCCTCATCGTGCCTCCTGGCCAGACGTTCATTGGCTCTTGTGAAGCACATGTCCAGGGCATCCTTCAGTAGCTCAGCCAGCTTTGTGTACTGCTCGGCAGTGAAACAGTTGGAACCAAGGAACTCTATGCACTGTGGGGGGAATGATACAGTTCATATCACTACCATCCATGCTTAACAGCGTGTGAAGGTGTGTGTACATGTATGTGTGCAGCATCCCCCCCCCCCCTTCTTTCCCCAAGCTTAGGTACATGTACTTATTTTACATATGAGAGAAAAAGGACTGCATTAGACAGACTTCTGGACCCTCTGGGGTAACCGATAAACCGCCAGTTAGACAATCCTTGCAAAATGTACATGTCTACAAAGTCAACTCCTCCCACCATTTCAAACACAGAACCTTGATATATAATCAAGTGTACATAACCAAACTATGGGGGTGTCGTTATACCACATTTCCCCCGGCGACAGACAGCTAGTGGTATGTAATACCTTGCAAAGAGAATCCATCATGACTGTCCTGATTTCAGCATCAGGCTCCATCTCGATGGCCTCCAGTAGCTTGTCCGCCATGAGGGCCCACATATCCCGCACAACAACCATACCTAAGAGGAGGTGGAGCCAGGTTCGTGTTACCACAGGAAAAAAAAAAAGAGGGAAAAAAAAGCGTGTACGTTGTATGCGTATGATACCTTTACTCCTGACACACTGCAGTAGGTGTGGGAGGATTTCGGCAGCTGCAGCTCTCACCAGCTCGTGGAAGTAGAACCTCAGGTGTGGGATCATAATTTTCGCCACCTTGAACAAAAAAGAGATAATGCAGCAACAAGGTGATAGTGATGCGGAATAGGGGCTTAGGGATACAGCTAAGTGGAACACAGCTTCAATTAAGCCAAAAGGTTGCTATAAAAGTGAACAAGTTACTGCAAAGGGCATTTCTTAGCTAAATCGCCGTACACCTCAGTTGCCAGGCTCACCTGCTCTGCATAATTGGCAAATCCATCCTTCAAATCCTTTGCATACACAGTGAGCATCTGCATTGCAGTACACTTGTCGTCGAGTCCAGCTGTCTTAATGCCAAACTTTTGCTACACACACACACACACACACACACACACACACACACACACACACACACACACATACACACACACATACACACACATATGAAGGTGTGGTACGAAGTGGTACGGACACATATACCTGGTCTGCTAATGTGACAAATTCCCAACCATCCTCTTCACTATACTGATGTTCGGTGTCTGCAGCTGTGTAATACATTAGAAGAAAATGTTTCAATGCAAAGCATAACTGCACACCAGTGGAGATACAGTGCGGATGCCTTTTGCACCTATTTACCTACACAGTATCATTTGAAGTTGCTCTTATCGCAAGTTATACGAAAGTAATAGAAGGATGCGACGAACATGGGATTGGATACAAGCACTAACAATACAGTTTGAACACGTAGTCGCCACTTCAAGCAGCATGCACCAGCACACACATACAGTATAAACAAACTGCATTGTTAGAGAGTCAATGTCTCTTCCTTTGCCAAACAGACAAGACTCATCAAACAAAGCAGGTTGGCTCGCCACCCCCCACCCCGTGCCGACATCATAATGACAAACGCCCAACAGAGAGCACTCACAGTCCAGAATGACTATTTCAGGTTTGATGCTGGCAGCCTGAAGAAGAGGTCCCATCACCACGGGAAGGTACTGGACAAAGCCAGGTCCGATGATCTTGCACATCCGGGCCCAAGCACTGATCATGTAGGATATCTACAAGACACAATGGGAAACAGACAGGGGTCCAGGGGAAAAGTACGAAGGTGGGAGGGGTAAAGAGAATGGAAAACACAACATATAATAAAGTGTTCACATCATAGAATACGCATTGAAACGCCGATGACCTTCAAATATATGAGCTCCACCTTCCATCTACATACCACCCCACCAACTCTCTTCCCTCACCTGTGGGTCATCTGCATCCATTTCTCCTTGTTGCATCTGCACCTTCAACAACAGGTCCATCACCTCTTGAGCATCCTGCATGAACTGTGTCCACATCCAAAAAATATGCAAATATTTAAATATTTAAAAAAAAGTCGTGCATTTAAATGTCAACCCAGATCGTGCAAAACACACCGTCTCCTGACCCACTGCCAACCCAATAAGGCTGATGCACTCAATGGTCTTTCCCCTCAGCAGGCGATAGTCCTTTGCAATGGCATTGGCCATGATGTACTTAAGACTGGGCATAAAGCGATCGTAATAATTGACAAAGTGCTCCTCCACAGTGTCTGCCACAGTGGCAGTAGTCGTGACGATCTGCTCCAACACAAGCTTGGTACCCTTTTGAAGAAGCTGAGGGGAAGAAGGGGGGGAAGACGAGAGAGGATGGACCCGTAGTTATGTCAGACTGCTCCTACATGCCATAGCATGTAATGGAGAATGTAGTTCATATAGCTAGCCAATGAAACTTACCAAACACCATGGGCTATGTATGAATACACTCATTTGAAAAGGTCCATAAAAGACTAAACTAATTAAAAAAATCAGCTGTTGTGCCATTTGATCTAGGTTCAAACAGTGCGCGATATATGATGGGGTTATCCAATCTATTGTCGGTAAAGAGTATATTTCCGTTTTCGTTTGGCAACCACTTTAGGGCTCCTATTCACTTTAATGAATCATGAATGTGTTTCCCTGGCAGAGAATTGTCAGTGCTTACAAAATAAAACCAGCTCTGGTTACTTCTCTATAGCAGCTTTTAAAAAAATCCAGCACAAAACAGTCCAACAAGGCTCTCTCACCTGCAAGTTGCCTATAAAAATGTGTGAGGAGAGGGCTGTGCATATTCAAGGTTTACTGCAAAAGAATGGCTTGGGATCTAACATGATTCGTGATTACTTACAAAATGAGACTACATTTGGAATGCAGTGCAATGGCTGCATCAAATACCATCCCCTCTTTAGTACAAGCCCATCCCATCCTCAGTACAAGCCTAGGCAGACTACCCAGTACAAGCCTAGGCAGACTACCATCCCCTCTTCAGTACAAGCCTAGGCAGACTACCATCCCCTCTTTAGTACAAGCCCACCCCATCCTCAGTACAAGCCTAGGCAGACTACCATCCCATCCTCAGTACAAGCCTAGGCAGACTACCCAGTACAAGCCTAGGCACACTACCATCCCCGCTTCAGTACAAGCCTAGGCACACTACCATCCTCTCTTTAGTACGAGCCTAGGCACACTACCACCCTCTTCAGTACAAGCCTAGGCACACTACCATCCTCTCTTCAGTACAAGCCCAGGCACACTACCATCCCCTCTTCAGTAGAAGCCTAGGCACACTTCCACATACTAGGAGCAAACACAAATGCGAGATACACCATTTTCCATCTGCTTCCAAAGCATGCCTTGGCCATGTGCAGCCATTCCTCCCCTAAGCCAGGCAGCTTACCTCCTCAAGCTTGACACGGAACACATTCTCCAGCTTGGCAACAATCACTCCCAGATATTCAAACAGAATGGACTTCGGACACTGTTCACAAAAGTTAACCAGGGCTGCTCCCGCGTGTGCCTGGACCCTTGGAGTGTGGAAGTCATCCAAGACCATCAGAAGAGCTGGAATTATCTGCAGGCAGGAAGGAAGCCAAGATACTTTAGCAACTACTGAATCTAATATAACACTGGTGGATATTCCATTAGTTGTCCAAGTCAGTTAACAACATAAATTAAGTTTTCAAATGCACCTAAATGAGTTAATAAGAGCACTCAGTACTGAACAAAGTTAATTCGTATTTTGAACATTATTGTGGCAATTTAAAAAAGCATAGCATGCCAATAATGTGTCTACATCATCTTGTCACCCACCCACCTTGTCATGCTGCTTCTTCTGTAGCACAGGTGCAAAGTCATTGGCCATCTGTCCCAAGGCATTGCATGCAGCATATCTTACTCTGTGATGCTGTTGTCATGGAAAAGGGTAACTGTAAACAACAAACTACATCTCTCTTGCATTGCTGAAGGCTTCTCATGCAGGGACACACACACACACACACACACACACACACACACACACACACACACACACACACACACACACACACACACAGGTCATTTTTACCACCCAGTAAATAACACTGTACCCTCTCAGATTTAGATGAAATTTGGTATATATACCTGGGACGGTTATCGTTATCACACCATTTGTCATTAATTATATTAGGAGATGATAAAGTTTATCAACAGTTCTGACCCCTCAACATTTGTACCCTCTTTCTTTTTAACCAAAAGTTCATGTGTGGTATCATTTTGAAGCTCAGAAATCACTTTAATGATTATGGTTAATAAGTGACTGTTATTGTGAATGCAATATTTAACCTTGTATTGCTAAGAAGGGACAGGTAGTTTAAAAATGCCAGCATTTCCCTCAAAGCCCTATCCTTGCCACATAGGATAATTAAAGAAACTTTGGTGACATACAATTACTACAGGTATATAGGTAGGCTATTAGGGTTCTACTTTCTCCCACAAAGTATGAGCCATTTCAGCCTTGGATTCAGATTCCTGTGGAATGGAGTAACCTCCTCTTTCACTGGTAAGATTTAGTGCAAAGAATATCACTTTCATGAACCCAGCAAGTGTCATCTTTTTCAGGAAAAACAAACCTCCCACCTCCAACACTAGGATGCATGAACATTGCAAAATGTGATTTCTTCCTTGGCTTGCTGTCTTTGTGCTGATCGAAGGCACAACAGCACTTGGACGTGATGCAAGCAAATGTCCACGAATATCTGTTGAAGCCAACTTGAAATGCAGCTCAATCTCATACCTGGAAACGTTGCACACTGGTTGAACTGTAGTTTACATGATCATAAAGCACTTTCCGAGGGTTCTGAATCTGTAAGATTTCAAATGCGAGGTACCCGACATTTTGTGTTGCATGAAAGACACAGGAAGCACCCAGCAGCTCATTAGCCAAAGTAAGGCTGCATGTGCATTTACATCTTACACTGTATTCATGAATATATTAACACATGAACTTTGAACCCCAATCAAACACTTTAAGCCAGTTGTTATAAGCAACATGTACAATCTAACAGTATGATTTGCTATCCACTTTTTAAATTCATTAACAAATAGATTGGTATACGTAGTCTTTTTAAATTTTTTTTTACTAACTGTACTTTTTTTAGCACATACAAGGTTAAATATTTCATTCACAATAACAGTCACTTTCATTAAATTAAAACACTGTGATTTGGCAAAGTTCTGAGCTTCAAAATGATACCATACATGATGTAATTGTGCTAAATATAGGCATATTACATTTTCCCATTTCAGTCAATCTTGTTCTCATGCTTTTAACACCTTCCAATCCTATATGCCCCAACTTTCTCAAAAAGAATGTTTTTATTGCCATGTTTGGACCTTTGGTTAAAAAGAAGAGGGTACAAATGAGGACAGAATGGTTAACTTTATCATCTCCTAATCTAATCAATGACAAAAGGTGATATGGTGCCAGGTATATATACCAAATCTGATAGTGTAGTGTCATAAACAAGGTGTCATTCCACTGGGTGATCCACACACACACACACACACACACACACACACACACACACACACACACACACACACACACACACACACACACACACACATACCAATACCATTCACACAAGTTGGCTGCACTTATATGCAGTCAAATAACCCATTGAAGTAATTAACCAAAATGCTGAAACGACAACACAAGTCAGATCTCCATCCACGGAAGCACCCCAAACCCAAACACTTCATATTTTCCTGCCAAGTTCCATTAGCAATAGGATTCTTTTTGTGAACCAGGGGGGAAACAAAGACATGAGCCCAGACATGAGCTCAGATGCTAAGACGTCAGCCATTCCCTACTTTTAAAAGGCACCATTAAACAAAATTAAGCCAAACAATGGCACTACAAAGCCAATGGACCCAAACAAATTAAAAACAGTATGCTATACCACCACAACACGCCCCATTTTTTTGCCATTTCAATAAACATTCATATGCTATAGGGTGAACAATTTCTAACCTGGTCATGACAGAAAGGCAAAATTGCATTCACCACATCACCCAGTATTGGGATCATCTCCTTCTCACAGCCCTCACCAACAGCTGAGATGGCCATCAGTGCTGCATGCCTACAATGCCAGTCCCCTGCAACAGACAACAAAAAAAAAACAGTGAACTACTCACCTTCTAGATTTCATCTTAACATAACATCCACCATTCCTCACTTAAACATGCATCTCCACAGCAACACTCCACCCCCCCCCCTCCCACACCACCTCCAGAAGCTTCAGCTTTCTTACATTCTAATCCTTTCTCAGCATCAGTTATTCAACTTACCAGACTGCAGTAGTTGAGGAACACTAGAAATAATGTAAGGAAGGATGGATCTACCACCAAGTGCATTGGAAAGTCGATCAAGTGATGTTTCTCCAGTGACAGAGTTGCTTAAAGAAGAAACACGAATTACAGGTATAATTAAATCGTACAGGAAACATTTACAACTGAAGCATACATGTGCACAAGCATAACTAGAAGGTTAAACTCTCCCCCTAGTAATATAGGGGTTTATCCGCATCTACCAGTCAGGTAAACCCTCATCGGTATAACAATTAGGAGGTAAAGTATTGGCAAACCTTTGATAAAGTAAATACACTCCACCCCTTACCTACAATATCCCCCCTCCCTTAAAGATGGCCACAGAAGGTACCTCCTCCCTTAAAGATGGCCACAGTAGGCACTATCCCTCCTCCCTTAAAGATGGCCACAGTAGGCACTATCCCTCCTCCCTTAAAGATGGCCACAGTATGCACTATCCCTCCTCCCTTAAAGATGGCCACAGTAGGCACTATCCCTCCTCCCTTAAAGATGGCCACAGTAGGCACTATCCCTCCTCCCTTAAAGATGGCCACAGTAGGCAATATCCCTCCTCCCTTAAAGATGGCCACAGTAGGCACTATCCCTCCTGGCACTATCCCCCTCCCTTAAAGATGGCCACAGTAGGCAATATCCCTCCTCCCTTAAAGATGGCCACAGTAGGCACTATCCCTCCTGGCACTATCCTCCTCCCTTAAAGATGGCCACAGTAGGCACTATCCCTCCTCCCTTAAAGATGGCCACAGTAGGCACTATCCCTCCTCCCTTAAAGATGGCCACTCTAGGCAATATCCCTCCTCCCTTAAAGATGGCCACAGCAGGCACTATCCCTCCTGGCACTATCCTCCTCCCTTAAAGATGGCCACAGTAGGCAATATCCCTCCTCCCTTAAAGATGGCCACAGTAGGCACTATCCCTCCTGGCACTATCCTCCTCCCTTAAAGATGGCCACAGTAGGCAATATCCCTCCTCCCTTAAAGATGGCCACAGTAGGCACTATCCCTCCTCCCTTAAAGATGGCCACAGTAGGCACTATCCCTCCTCCCTTAAAGATGGCCACAGTAGGCAATATCCCTCCTCCCTTAAAGATGGCCACAGCAGGCACTATCCCTACTCCCTTAAAGATGGCCACAGTAGGCAATATCCCCCCTCCCTTAAAGATGGCCACAGTAGGCAATATCCCCCCTCCCTTAAAGATGGCCACAGTAGGCACTATCCCCCTCCCTTAAAGATGGCCACAGTAGGCACTATCCCTCCTCCCTTAAAGATGGCCACAGTAGGCAATATCCCTCCTCCCTTAAAGATGGCCACAGCAGGCACTATCCCTACTCCCTTAAAGATGGCCACAGTAGGCAATATCCCCCCTCCCTTAAAGATGGCCACAGTAGGCAATATCCCTCCTCCCTTAAAGATGGCCACAGCAGGCACTATCCCTCCTGGCACTATCCCCCTCCCATAAAGATGGCCACAGCAGGCACTATCCCTACTCCCTTAAAGATGGCCACAGTAGGCAATATCCCCCCTCCCTTAAAGATGGCCACAGTAGGCAATATCCCCCCTCCCTTAAAGATGGCCACAGTAGGCACTATCCCCCTCCCTTAAAGATGGCCACAGTAGGCACTATCCCCCTCCCTTAAAGATGGCCACAGTAGGCACTATCCCTCCTCCCTTAAAGATGGCCACAGTAGGCAATATCCCTCCTCCCTTAAAGATGGCCACAGCAGGCACTATCCCTCCTGGCACTATCCCCCTCCCATAAAGATGGCCACAGTAGGCACTATCCCTCCTCCCTTAAAGATGGCCACAGTAGGCAATATCACTCCTCCCTTAAAGATGGCCACAGTAGGCACTATCCCTCCTCCCTTAAAGATGGCCACAGTAGGCAATATCCCCCCTCCCTTAAAGATGGTCACAGTAGGCAATATCCCCCCTCCCTTAAAGATGGTCACAGTAGGCAATGTCCCCCCTCCCTTAAAGATGGTCACAGTAGGCAATGTCCCCCCTCCCTTAAAGATGGCCACAGTAGGCAATATCCCCCCTCCCTTAAAGATGGTCACAATAGGTACCTTCATCACTTTCATCCCTTACCCTTCCATATCTTCATCTTCATTGATAACATCAACTGTAAGCCAGTCAGGATCATCTTCAACCTCCAGCATGAATTGAAGGCACTGAGCCACTGGAAACAACAACAGCTCTTGAGTTGACCAACCAATGCACAATAATAAAAACTGACCTATCTTTGGCAGAAATCTGTGTTGCTTCCTCATCATAGCAGGAGCTGAATAAAGAAGAAATATATTCAATGAATGTAAACATCACTATTCAATGATCTAAAGAACAGCTGGTAAAATGTTTGATACCTGTTTCATACCCTTCAAAAGCTCACCCCTCCCTCCCCAGCCTCATCAGCCCACAAGAGATACCATGTAATCATAAGCATTGATATTTATAAATTATCAAGCCAAATACTGGAATGAACCAATGGCCTAAATCACTTATCTAGTTCATTTTAAAAATTTTAATAGGTAGACATAGGTCACGTTGAGATTACACTACATCACACAGAGAGAGTACACTGGAGAAGGTATGTTGAGATTACACTACATCACACAGAGAGAGTACACTGGAGTAGGTATGTTGAGATTACACTACATCACAGAGAGTATACTGGAGAAGGTATGTTGAGATTACACTACATCACAGGGAGTACACTGGAGAAGGTATGTTGAGATTACACTACATCACAGAGAGAGTACACTGGAGAAGGTATGTTGAGATTACACTACATCACAGGGAGTACACTGGAGAAGGTATGTTGAGATTACACTACATCACACAGAGAGAGTACACTGGAGAAGGTATGTTGAGATTACACTACATCACAGGGAGTACACTGGAGAAGGTATGTTGAGATTACACTACATCACAGAGAGTACACTGGAGAAGGTATGTTGAGATTACACTACATCACACAGAGAGAGTACACTGGAGAAGGTATGTTGAGATTACACTACATCACAGGGAGTACACTGGAGAAGGTATGTTGAGATTACACTACATCACACAGAGAGAGTACACTGGAGAAGGTATGTTGAGATTACCAAATGAAATGAAATTACATTTGTGAAAGGCAGCTGTAAGCTGCCATATCTGAGTTCAGGCACAGGAGGAGGATAAAAACATTGGAATCACCACAATGTGAACAATCATCAGCAAAAAATCTTTTTACAGGGGAAGTTAAGTAATCAGGAAGATCATTAATAAAACATAACAAAGAACACAGGACTGAGCCCTAAGGGACCCCACTGCAAAACTTTACTGGTAATCATGCGAAAAAAGGATCTAACAAAACTGATGTATCGTTGGATTTTGTAGCTAGACAATGAAGTGGGATGAGTGGAAATAACATAATCAGCTCGTTACCATTTTCAGCTATAGTGACAATCACTTCAAGTGACAGCTGCTTCCATATGTCCCCAACTTCAGCTGTAGACATACACTATAAATGCAAGACCAAGAGAATAGATAATGTGGCAGGACTGATTAATGATACATGCATACATACAACACACACACAATGACATACACACACACACACACCTTCAGCATCAAATCCACAACAGTGTCTAATTGACTGCGCAGTAATTTGGGACAGTGCTCCGATAGTTCTATGAAAGACTTGAGCAATGATTCATCGCTATGGAGCTCAAGATTTGCATGCAACACCTAGAAAACAAGAGGCAGTGATACATACACCTTCCAAATCACCAACAATGAAAACAAAGAAGCCCTTTAGCTACAGTTAACCCTTCTCCACCTCTTCTAACTCCCTGATTAACCCTCCCCACCTCTTTTAGCTACAGTTAACCCTTCTCCACCTCTTTAAGCTCCCTGATTAACCCTCCCCACCTCTTTAAGCTACAGTTAACCCTTCTCCACCTCTTTAAGCTCCCTGATTAACCCTCCCCATCTCTTTAAGCTACAGTTAACCCTTCTCCACCTCTTCTAACTCCCTGATTAACCCTCCCCACCTCTTTTAGCTACAGTTAACCCTTCTCCACCTCTTTAAGCTCCCTGATTAACCCTCCTCCCACCTCTTTTAGCTACAGTTAACCCTTCTCCACCTCTTTAAGCTCCCTGATTAACCCTCCTCCCACCTCTTTTAGCTACAGTTAACCTTCACCTCTTTTAGCTACAGTTAACCCTTCTCCACCTCTTTTAACTCCCTGATTAACCCTCCTCCCACCTCCTATGTTGCCCACTCCAACGCACAGCGTGTTGCAATAGCCCCACCTCACAAGAGCATGCTTTTCGTGTCAGTCAGCACAGGAAGTGACATTCTATGGTACCTAAGGTCCCTACTCTAAATCTCTGGTACCTAAGGTCCCTACTCTAAATCTCTGGTACCTAAGGTCCCTACTCTAAATCTCTGGTACCTAAGGTCCCTACTCTAAATCTCTGGTACCTAAGGTCCCTACTCTAAATCTCTGGTACCTAAGGTAGGTCCCTACTCTAAATCTCTGGTACCTAGGGTCCCTACTCTAAATCTCTGGTACCTAGGGTTCTTACTCTAAATCTCTGGTACCTAAGGTCCCTACTCTAAATATCTGGTACCTAAGGTCCCTACTCTAAATCTCTGGTACCTAAGGTCCCTACTCTAAATCTCTGGTACCTAAGGTCCCTACTCTAAATCTCTGGTACTAAGGTCCCTACTCTAAATCTCTGGTACCTAAGGTCCCTACTCTAAATCTCTGGTACTAAGGTCCCTACTCTAAATCTCTGGTACCTAAGGTCCCTACTCTAAATCTCTGGTACCTAAGGTCCCTACTCTAAATCTCTGGTACCTAAGGTCCCTACTCTAAATCTCTGGTACCTAAAGTCCCTACTCTAAATATCTGGTACCTAGGGTCCCTGCCCCATGCCCTAAATCTCTGGTACCTAGGGTCCCTGCCCCATGCCCTAAATCTCTGGTACCTAGAGTCCCTGCCCCATGCCCTAAATCTCTGGTACCTAGGGTCCCTGCCCCATGTCCTAAATCTCTGGTACCTAGAGTCCCTGCCCCATGCCCTAAATCTCTGGTAACTAGAGTCCCTTAAATCTCTGGTACCTAGGGTCCCTGCCCCATGCCCTAAATCTCTGGTAACTAGGGTCCCTGCCCCATGCCCTAAATCTCTGGTACCTAGGGTCCCTGCCCCATGCCCTAAATCTCTGGTAACTAGAGTCCCTGCCCCATGCCCTAAATCTCTGGTACCTAGGGTCCCTGCCCCATGCCCTAAATCTCTGGTACCTAGGGTCCCTGCCACATGCCCTAAATTTCTTGTACCTAGGGTCCCTGCCCCATGCCCTAAATTTCTGGTACCTAGGGTGCCATAAACTTCTGTGTGTTTGCATGAACTTGCAATATTTGTGTGCTGTCTCTAATCTTATTAAGCCACACCCCTTCCTCCCACAGCCCTTTAATGAAAATTAATCACTACAATTGAAATGTGAAGCCACGACATGTTCAAATGGACAGACAACCTACGTGGAACATATGTTTCTACATGGGAGTTCTCCTCCCCCCCCCCCCCCCAAAATGGAATAGGGGGCCCTCACTGTATGATATGTGATTTCTATGTCTACCCACGTGAGTGGAGTTAGCTTGTGCATGATGAGTGTGATGTTTCCCCAGTATGTAGCTCACCTGAAGCATAAGTGGGAGGAGATCTGCAAACCTCATCTTGACCGGACTACTCTCCATGAACACGAGGAATGAACAGACTGCCTTGAAGGCCTCTGATGATACCTAAATCGACCCAACAGTTCAAAATTATCAAACACACATTTGCCAGACAGAGTGTAAAACACAGCAAACCATCCCCCCCCCCCAGGAAGAGAGAGGTGGGTGGGGTGGTGGTGGGGCAGGTAACGTGCCTCAATGTCGGTGCAGGTGAGAGCTTCCACCAGCAGCTGCTTGAGGGGGTCAAGACAATAGTCCAGCTGCACTCCAAAAATCCCAGGAACTACACTGCATACCAGAAGAGAAGAAGGTCCAGGGGGTAGGTAAGCGGGACACTACCACTGCGGCACAGCACAGGCAAGACACACTTCACTCGAACACACTGTTCTACTCCTTCAGGGAACGACCACACCACCGAGTACACAGTAACGAAAGAAACAGACAAAAAGAGGTCCACCTTTGGCCAACACCATGGGTGCAGGCCAACTATAAAGACTAAATAGCACTACCATCAATCCCTTACAGAGATGGTAGGCAAACCCAACCTCCCGGGTGAGACATAATAAAACGGTGTCAATACGAGAAATAAATATACTCTCCTTTTGGATGCAGAGGTGATGTTAAAAAAAAAAACCTGATGGTCATATTTTTAATCATGACTTAATAGTCACAAGAACAAACATTAAATAAATTTTTAACCCTGTGGCCATGTTTGAGTACATATGCCTTCACACACACACACACACAACACACACACACACACACACAACACACACAACACACACACACACACACACACACACAATGTCATTCAAAGGTCACTGCCCCAGCATCAAAAGCCATAGTTGGACATAGATGAACAACACAAGTTCCTGACAACCAATCGTGCATGGGAATTCCACAGCAAACCTGATCAATTGCTCACACGAGCAGGTAAATGTGTATATAACATGCACACGTACGTACATACATGACACATGAAGTCACACACACACACACACACACACACACACACACACACACACACACACATGCTCACAAACACAACAAAAATGTATAGATGCAATCTACACTAAATGAACAGAGACCTTATAATGTAGAGAGCACACTGGAACAGCCTCGGATGGGCCAAGCTGCAGCACTGAAGAAGAAACTGCAACACCTCAGGCCAGTGGTTCATGTTATCATCATCTTTAAAGGTAAGCGTCACGTCACAATTCACATGTGTACAAAATAAAATACACACACAACACATGCACACACACGCACGCACATACCCACACACATGCACACACACACACACCGATCGAGGACCGGGCAAGCTCTGCGGCCGCATCACATATCTTCTTCCTGATGGAGTTGTGTTCTTCGGCCTGTATAGCCAACAGCAGCTCCACCCTGCACCCACGTAACACATCATTGTCCACCTCCTGCTCCAAGTCCTTGTACTCCAGCTGGAGGAATATCCTCCTCAGTAGCACAGCTGCCATGGTGCGCACCTAGTTACATTAAGAGCCCATCGTTAAGTAAAAGACTGTGTCCTACTTAACAACCCTCCTATTGCACAAATGGCCCTTCACAGTCACCTCCTTTTCACCTTAAACTTAATCTCTTTATCCTGCGTTTAAAACATATGGAGGCAAAAAATTCCATGCATTCCACATCTGTGTAATTTACATGAAAGCAAGCACGCTCGTAGGCCTGACGCATAAGTAAGTGGGGCTCATGGGAACTGAGTCCAGCACCGGGTTGCTACCTCGTCAGAAGCTCCGTGGCTCCGCAACATTGTCACCAAGTTGGGTAGCTTAACTGACGCCGATAGCTTTCCAAACTGCTCCTGTATCGCGACACACAAATGGTCGTGGGGTAAAAAGGGGGTGAGAAAGGTAGGGAAAGCAAAAAAAAAATGTGACAGACATTCAAATAGAACATTGAGAAAGAATTTCTAGTAGACGTGCCCTTGGCAGCCAAAGGAAAGTTATGGCTATACTAGTACCGTCTATTCCAAGGTCACTCATACCAATTGAACCAAACCTCCCGACTACATGTACGCACGCGACCTTTTCGTTCGTCCCTGGCTCACCTCTGCTTGACTTCTCGTAGTGTTATCTGGTGACAGTAAAGCCGCCAACAGTACTTCAAAGTTGGCCATCTTTTTTCCCACTATACTCGACTCCACACCCCGCCACTCGGAACCCCCACGTGCGTTTTTTTTACGTGATTTAATTAATTAGACGGGTCCTCCCACGCTAAAAATAACGTTTGCATTAATATTTTCAACAATATAAAAGCATTCTTCGAACAACAACATTGCATTTCATAGCAGTAGTCAACCCGTCGTTTTCAGGTTGAATTTCTGCTATGAAAATGATGTATGCTGCATTGCTACTGGTCTTGGCAGCTTTCACATGGGCCATACCATTAAAATGTAAGTCTACTTAGCGTCGATTACAACCACAGCATGGAATCTAGTTCTGATTTTAAAGAGGATTTTTAAATCCTCTGAAAAATCATTGTGTGATCTTGCACAGAAAATCTGACGCGTGTATGATTCTCTGTTATATCACAAATGATTCCAAAATGATTCCACGCGTTTTTCCACTGCATGTGAACTTTTTTTTTTTTTTTTTTGTTGCAATAATGGGCTCATTATCTTTCCCGTGCGAAGCCGATGAAGAGACTACGGATGCTGCGAGGGTCAAACGAAACGGTGTAGCTGTTCCTTACTGGTGGTTACCAGGGTCTAACCAGGCCATTGATAACTCGATAAGCTCAGTGTCTTGCGGGGATCCAGGGACCCCTGCTTTTGGAAGCAGCCTCTTCCAGTCCCTGGCAGCAGGCTCACTTGTGGTGCACTCGTGCAACCCAGGCTATAAGCTGGTAGGCGCAAAGCTTAGGCTATGTCAGAGCAATGGGCAGTGGACCCCAGAAATACCGAGCTGCATGTGTGAGTGCCAGACACTTCGCCTTGGACGACTGTTGTTAATTGGTCTCCTACTTCAGATGTGAACTGCGGTGATCCTGGGACGCCATTTCAAGGGTCTCGCCAGATTAGTTCCACCTGCCTGGACTCCGTTGTAAAATACTCCTGCAACAAGGACTTTCGCCTTAACGGCGATGGGTTTAGGCAGTGCCAAGCCAATGGTCAGTGGACGGGTTCACTTCCGACATGTCAAGGTAGGAGGTATATATTATTATGCAAAGGAAATTCAAACCCCCTTGTCTTGGTTTGTATCCATAGCTGTAGGTTGTCCTTCTTTGGAAGTTAGTAACTGTAAGGTTCAGATGGACTTTCAAGGAATTGGTGCAGTGGCCAGATTTGTATGTCTCACTGGCTACACCTTAGAAGGAGCCAGTACCATGACTTGCGGCAGTGGAGGTGTCTGGCTTGGAAAAATGCCAACCTGCAGGCGTAAGTCTCAATGCATATAGTAACGCTGAATGCATGCAATAACCACGGAAAGGTTGCCAAAGCAATGATTGAAGGCATTCACATGCAATGATGCACAACTAGCTTCAACATGCAGTATGGTTATGATTAAAATTATACATTTTAACTCAGCAGGTTAACTGATAAGCAACTTGACTCACAAATGCATGTACCATTTTCAAGTGTCATGTGACCACTCCATAATCTGTCATACATCAGTACCCCACAAAATGAATTAATACACAATCCCCCTTCTTGGTGACAGCTTTTATGATAATATCATCAATCAGGTCTCGAATCAGGTGATAAAAAGGTATATATATTGCTATTAGTTAGTGCCTTAGTGTATACTAAATAATGTACGTGTTAAATAATAATGTACAAAATCCCAGTCTTGTACCCGCAGTAACATTTGCAACTTCAATCTCAGAGACCTACTTTTAGCGTCGAGCTTTATCGAATTTATGATGGATTTGAATTCCTCAAGTCCTTCATTAAAGAATTTCTATGATAATAGTGGTCCTTTTTATTAAAAGAGCGTTAATAATATATGGGACAGTGTCCAACAAAATCACCCTTCTGGGTAGTTTTTCAAGTTTTCAAATTTTTGATTTTCCATGAACTCCAAAGGGCTTCTATCAAATGGTCCTTACGCATCCTAAATTGGGCTATCCATCATAAAGTTGTTAGGCACTGAATTTATAATTGGCCATACTTTCTTTTGCTGGTCCTGGAAATTTTGAAAAAGTATCACAAGGGTGATTTTGCTGGACACTGTTCCATATTTCATACTTGAGAAATAATGTTTACATGAAAGTAATCTCGTATCCAGCAACCCCTCGGTCATTTGCATTTATGCCTCTACATTCAAATAATTATATGTTTTTAAACTCAGTACCAGTCTTGATTCCATCTTAAAATTATAGAGAAATTTGCTCAGTTATCGACATTGTAATTTTATCTTGACATAAAAGCTAGGCCAATGTAATTTAACATTATTAATATTAATGTATAAATGGTAAGATAGACAATCAAATTTGTTAAAGGTATGCTTCACTGCCATACATTGAGGTAAGAACTCTATACAAACATCAGCTAATTTAGACGCAGATTGTGCTTGGATGACTGTATACATGCATTCGGTTACTTGCATCTCTTCCAGTGGTAAATTGCGGACCCTTGCCTTCACCAATAAATGGCGTTGTGACGAACAAGGACACCCTCTTTGGCTCAACGGCCCTGTATGAATGCAACAACGGCTTTACAATACAAGGAGTGAAAACAAGAAAATGCCAAATGGACGGAAAGTGGAGTGATTCGGCCCCCCTCTGTAACGGTACATTACATCAAACTCAGTGTGTAGGGCCGTAGCCGCAGGTCCATTTCTAATGATGGTTTTAACAAAAAATATTCTAAAAAATAGAAAAAACGAAAAAGTGGAAACGGAAGAAACAAACCTACATCGCAAATATTAACAATGTAGAAATGCACGGCTGCGACGATCTATATGCACGAACTAAATGTATATCATTATATGCGTTGGATAACCGGACCGGTATTCTTAGTGCGGCTTACGACTCTGAATAACTTTTAATGCAGGCCTCTTGATTCAAACTGTTTCATTTGTGTTTCCAATTTGCATGTGTGCAAGTGCAGCTGCGACGTGCCCTCAGCTGCGCTCCACTGGCAACTTCCAAATAGCCGTCAGCGGAACAAAGATTGGCTCCACCGCTACATATACGTGCAACAGCGGCTTCCAGATGACAGGCACGAGAGTCCGAACTTGCCTGTCGGGTGGAGCCTGGTCAGATCAAGAGCCACTATGCAAGCGTAAGTTACCCACTGGACGAGGGACTGGGTGTATAGGAGATGAGCGGAGCGCGCGGAAAAATCGGTACTAGTATGGAACGGGTATAGAATGTCGTAGTTGGTTGTGTATCTGTAAAATAGGTACAGTATACAGCAGCCTCAACATCCTTTGACTGGCTCCTTGTTCCTAGCTGTTGATTGCGGAAAGGTCAGCTCTCCTGCCAACGGTCGCGTGGCCCTTACGTCGACAACCGTTGCCAGTGTAGCCTATTACAGCTGCGATGTTGGTTACATTCTTAATGGAGTCAAGAGCAGGGAATGCCTACCCATGGGGCAGTGGGCAAGCCAAGAACCTACCTGTCAAGGTAATTTTAAAAATCCACGTCACTTATCATTACCATTGAATTCGATACTAACACTCACTGTAAAATTCAAGTTTCAAGAGAGTCTTTAGCGGTACAAAATTTCAAATTCCGGGGGCCAAAAACCGACACATAGTTAGGTCTGGGTATGGCACAAGGGCCACTCTGCAGATCAGATCCTAATTTGAACAGCTGGTTTAACCTAGCAGTATAAGTAAATGAGTAAGGTTGAAATAAAATCCAGCTACAGTGGCTATAAAATGAGAATGGGGAAAGTGGGGTTACATATGTAGTGTTATATTTACGGAGGTTATATGTCTAGTGCCAGTGTTGTGACGCAACTAGTGTTGCTGAACTTCTCCAACACTCCATCCCCTGCCAACAGCAGTCACTTGCTCAAAGCCTGTTGCACCCCAAAATGGTCGCGCTGACGTCAATGGCATGATTGTAGGCTCTACTGCCACTTACACCTGCTCATCAGGGTTCACTCTCACTGGTGCATCTATCCAAACCTGTTTGTCCACAGGACAGTGGTCCCTGGATGCACCCACATGTACAGGTGGGGGACAT
Source organism: Eunapius fragilis (assembly GCA_963681505.1). Classification (NCBI taxonomy): domain Eukaryota; kingdom Metazoa; phylum Porifera; class Demospongiae; order Spongillida; family Spongillidae; genus Eunapius; species Eunapius fragilis. Next base: position 1,334,057 of record OY811985.1, read on the forward strand.
ACGTTTGCAGGTTGTTGTGTACATGAGGATGTCAGTTTAATTTGGTAGTCCTGTGTAGAGAGATCTGGTCTTAATCCTTGAAACTGCACCACATTTGTGTCTTCTGCAGCTGTTAGCTGTTCAGTCCTCACTGGCCCTACTAACGGCCAAGTTATACTCTCTGGTACAACAATTGGTTCCATTGCTACCTACTCTTGCAACAAAGGGTTTGCGCTGGTTGGTTCCATCACCAGGTCCTGCCAGTCAAATGGCCAGTGGTCTGCAGATGCTCCTTCGTGCAGTCGTAAGTGTTGGGGATTGACACGGGCAGAATCATATGTGTGCCATGTGCTACTATTGATTGTACATCGTTTATCTAGCTGTTAATTATTTTAGAGCCATCAATAGGTGTAATATTTGGAGCCTAACGCTTTTTCGCTGTGTCTAGAATGGTTGGTTTGGATTCTTATATTCATCTATAGCAGTTCAAAAACGAACAAGGCAGTTTTTGTGATGACATCTTCGCTAAAGGGATGTAACATACTTATACATTATATTTCTCCACATATGGGATTGTTGCAGCAAAAAGGGATCTAAAGCAATATTATAAAATTTCCCAGGAAGGAGCATGTTACATGTATGCTACCAGTATTGCTGACCTTCTCCAACCTTCCATTCCCCCCCCCCCCCCCCGCCAACAGAGGTCACTTGCTCAAAGCCTGTTGCACCTCAAAATGGTCGCGTTGACGTCAATGGCATGACTGTAGGCTCCACTGCCACTTACACCTGCTCATCAGGGTTCACTCTCACTGGTGCATCTATCCAAACCTGTTTGTCCACAGGACAGTGGTCCCTGGATGCACCCACATGTACAGGTGGGTGACATAGTATGCAAGTTGTTGTGTACATGAGGATGTCAGTTTAATTTGGTAGGGAGATCTGGTCTTAATTCTTTAACTGCACCACATTTGTGATTTTTTTCATTTAATTTCAAGTGCATAAGAAAAGAAGTTGTAGAGGACATAGGTGTCTCTTAATTTTAAAATTTGAAAAAATAGGTGTTAGGGTCATTTTTGCTGCAATGATCTGGTATAATGACCATGCAAAGGGAAAATTGGATTATTGGTTATATGTAACTCTGAGGAGATGGTGCTCTTTCCATCAGTACTTTAAAACTGCTTTTCCCCCTGTGCTTTCATGATAAAATGTATTTTGGAGTAGCCGACTTGCATTAATTGTGTTGCAGGTCTTCGCATGTAGACATCATTGCTATAAGTCCACATATCCCTCAGAGTTTGAAACCTCGTAGAGAATTTGTATTATTTGACACTACAACTCCTTAGCTGCTGTCTGTGGATTACTGGCACCAGTGGCGAACGCCCAGGTGACCCAGACCGGATCCACTGTTGGTTCAACTGCCACCTACCAGTGTGTGCCAGGGTTTGTGCTGAGTGGACAGGCAGTGCGGGTCTGCATGGATAATGCACAGTGGTCAGCAAGTGCCCCTACATGCAATCGTAAGTGCTTTAAAGGTCACGTGTTAGAGAGAGATGTGAGGTAGAGCTTTAATTAGAATGGTGGCATGCTCTAGGCCGGTCCGATTAAGCCAGTCTAAATACCTGCTCCATTGGCATGGTAAAAATACCTGCTCCATTGTGCAAGCGTAACATAATTGTCCAGTCAATCATAAAATAAGTTTTATTTAAAAAAAATAGATGAATGGGTTACCAAGGATCACTGCTCACTGCATGCCTATGAGAACATTGTTAGGTACCAGAGAATCAAGGTAAAAACATGAGAAGGTAACAAATACTCTTTACCCATCACTGTAGCTGTTGATTGTGGACCTTTGACATCACCTGCTAACGGTTTAGTCTCTTTCACAACTACAACATTGGGGTCTGTTGCTGTTTACACTTGCACCTCACCTAAAATAGTGATGACTCGTCGAACATGCCAGTCTAATGGGATGTGGTCTGACAAGGCACCTACCTGTGAAGGTCTGCGTGTTTTTTTTTCCTTGTCTGTTTGAACCTCTTCCTTTCCCTATCTTACTCAAAACATTAACCTCTTTCTCTTATTCATCCTTCTTCCTCCTCCTCCTCCTCCTCCTCCTCCTCCTCCTCCTCCTCCTCCTCCTCCTCCTCCTTTTCCTCCTCCTCCTCCTCCTCCTCCTCCTCCTCCTCCTCCTCCTATCTCTACCTCTTCCTCTCTCAATCTTCCCCTACCTTCTCATCTCACTTGTCTCCATTCTTCCTCCTTGCTCTCACTTGTCCCTCATTTCCTTCTCTTCCCACATTTTGCATGCAGCCCTCCAGTGTGCAAACCCCACCCCATCAAGAAATGGAGACGTCATCATTTCTGGTGTAAGCATTGGCTCCACCGCAACTTACACCTGTCTTCCTGGCTTCAGCATGGTTGGAATGGCAACCAGACAATGCCAGCAGGATGGAACATGGAGTAGCAGTGCACCTGAATGCCAAGGTATGCTATTTGGAAAGGGGGGGGGGGGGGGGGGGGGGAATTAAAAACTCACACACTCAACCCCTCCCCCCCCTTTCTCTTCTCCCTTGTCTGTTTCCCCTGTTTCCCTCAAAGCCATCAACTGCGATATCCTCACACAACCCGACAATGGAAGGGTATCCATGAGTGGTAACACAGTGGGCTCCACTGCCACATATAGCTGCTTTCCTGGATTTGAACTGCAAGGAACAGCCACCTTGCAGTGCCAGAATACTGGAATGTGGACTCCTGCTGCACCAACCTGCTCACGTAATGTTTTTTGTAGCTATCCACCTGTGATGTTGAGAACCACACCCCCTACTCTACAGTTGTGGACTGCGGTAGTCTTCCTTCTCCGAAGTCTGGGACTGTCACCCTTACAGGAACCACCTTTGGCTCAACTGCTACTTATACCTGCAATGATGGGTTTGGGGTGGTTGGTGTACCAGTCAGACTGTGTCAAGCCAACAAGAGCTGGACTGGGGTTGCACCTACCTGTAACCGTAAGTGTGTGTTTTGTGTGAGTGTGTTGTGTGTGTGTGTGCATGCATGTGTTTGTGTGTGCATGTGTGTGTGTATGTGTGTGTGTGTGTGTGTGTGTGTGTGTGTGTGTGTGTGTGTGTTTGTGTGTGTGTATTGTACAGTACATTTAAACTAGCTTGATACACATTGGGGTCCTTATGGAGAACAAGATGCTAATTCCCCATATCCTCCTCTCACCCTTTCCCCTCCCTCCTCCCATATCTACATCCCCAATAGCATCTCCTTGTGGTCAGCTTCAAGCTCCACTCAATGGCAATGTTGCTACCAGCGGGACCAGTGTTGGGGATTCCGCCACATACTCCTGCAATGCTGGGTACTTCCTGGTGGGTCAGGCCACACGGAAGTGTGGGATTAACGGACAGTGGACTGAAGCAATACCATTCTGCCAGGGTATGTCGCAATACAGAGTGTGTGTGTGTGTGTGTGTGTGTGTGTGTGTGTGTGTGTGTGTGTGTGTGTGTGTGTGTGTTTGTGCGTGTGCGTGTGTGGATGTGGGTGTGTGTATGTGTGTGTGTGGACACCTATGACATCCATTTTCTTCCTATAGCTGTGGACTGTGGTCCATTAGCTCCACCAAAAGATGGCTCTGTGGCTGTGGTTGGGACCACGCTTGGTTCAAAGGCGTACTACAAATGTGGTATTGGGTTTGATATGGTCGGTGCTGCTGATCGAACATGTGGAGCAAGTGGGGCGTGGTCTGGTGATGCACCCGTGTGCCAACGTAAGTGATCTGCACAGAATGAGACTGCCAAGTAGTGAATTAAGATCTCTCATAGGAAGCTTCAGTACCCCCATCCCCCCCCCCCCACCCCTCAGTTTTTTTTTTTTTGAATTCCACTCTTCCTGCATTATCCTAGAGCTTAAATGTGCTCTCCTACCTCTAGGTGTGTCCTGTGGTAGCCTCACTCCCCCTAGTAACGGCGACATCAGCTTCAGCAATGGCCTGCTGTTTGGGTCTCTCGCCACGTACACCTGTGCCAAGGGAGCGGTGCTTGTCGGAAATGCCGCAAGACTCTGCAGCTCCAACAAGCAGTGGTCCGGAGTGGATCCAACATGTGACCTGGGTGAGTTGGCTACTTGGTCAGTGAGCGTGCTGCACGTTTGAGCTGTTCCCGCCCCCACACACCCTGTGCAGGTACTAGATGTGTTCTCCCTCCTTCACCTACCAATGGCAAGGTTGACGTCACTGGTACTGCTGTGGGCTCCATTGCCCGATACACCTGCAACTCTGGCTACGTCCTACAGGGCCCAGAGGCCCGTGTGTGCCAGAGCAACAGCCAATGGACGGGAGCTGAGTCATCCTGTCAATGTAAGATGGTGATCATGGGGGGGGGGGGGGGGGGGGGTAATGTGATGACACTGGTGTGAAGGTGGTAGTGGAGGTGATGGTTATGCTAAAGATAAGAGTGCCCTGACCCATTTACAAAGACTTACACATGACAACTAAAAAAACAAGGATTACAACAATTCTTAATCAAAATCCACCTGCCATCACCGCCTATCACCATCACTATCATCACCATCATTACCATTACCCTCACTACCATCTCCTTCACTACCATCTCCTTAACCCTCATTACCATCAACCAATTTCCACAACACCTGATTTTAAAATCACGCATTATCAGATTTGTCATTGTTCATTGAAGATGGTCACCACTCCCTCCTCCCCTCAACAATGGGATGGGCACTCCCTCCTCCCCTCAACAATGGGATGGACACTCCCTCCTCCCCTCAACAATGGGATGGGCACTCCCTCCACCCCCAACAATGGGATGGGCACTCCCTCCACCCCCAACAATGGGATGGGCACTCCCTCTTCCCCTCAACAATGGGATGGGCACTCCACCCCTCTATAATGGGATAGGCACTCCCTCCTCCCTCACAATGGGATGGGCACTCCCTCCTCCCCTCAACAGTGGGATGGGCACTCCCTCCTCCCCTCAACAGTGGGATGGGGCTGGTCTCACCACTCTCTCTTCCCTCCCCTCAGCAATGGGATGCCCAACACTTATTGCACCACAGTTTGGAGATGTGAAGGTAACAGGCACAGCTCCTGGGTCAGTTGCCACTTACTCCTGCCGTGAGGGATACAAGGTCGTGTCTGGAGTCACTACCCGCACGTGTGGAAATGATGGGAACTGGGGTGGAGATGCCATTACATGCAAAGGTGTAGTGTGTGTGTGAGTGTGTGTGTGTGTGTTTTGTGTGCATGTGTGTGTTTGTGTGCGTGTGTGTGTGTGGGTTTGCATGTGTGTGTGCGTGTTTGTATGTATGTGTGTGTATGTGTGTGTGTATGTGTGTGAGTGTGCGCCAGAGGATGCACGTAAGCATAGTGAAATCATATATCATATTCATACGTGCACGCATGTGTGAGTGCCCACAAATGATTTGGAGCAAAGTTACAAATGATGGCTGTATTTGAAGTTACTGCAGAGTGTTCTATTTCGATGCGTCCACCAACCGTCCATTCATTCCTCCTCCCCTTTAGCTGTCAACTGTGGTACCCTCCCACCTCCCATCAATGGAGCTGTGGCATTCAGTGGGACCAGCTTCAGGGACACTGCCACATACTCCTGTAACAATGGCTACGTGCTCTACGGAAAGGGGATCAGGGAGTGCGGTGCTGACGGACAGTGGGCAGGGAAGTCTGCAGAGTGCAAAGGTAAGCTCCATGTGCAAGTGCCCTGGCTGGAGGGACCCCCCCCCGATCTTGTGTGGTGTCTTATTTATTCTTATTCTGACACTTTTGTTTTCAGTTATCGATTGTGGTTCCCTAAAGGCTCCAGCAAACGGAGATGTCAGGGTGGCTGGGACCACTTTTGGATTCACTGCCCAGTACACCTGCAATACCGGTTTTGTACTGAATGGGTTCAGCACCAGGGTGTGCCAGGTCACTGGGAAGTGGCTGGGAGAGGATCCCCAGTGCACATGTATGCATTAAAATACCATTGCATGCTGTTTCTTTCAATTTTTAATCTCTCTCCCTTTCGCCCTCCTCCATTTCTCTCCCCTCTCCCCCTCTCTCCTTCCTTCCCACTGTTTACACACACACATGTACACACACACACAAACACATGCGCCACACATGCACACACACACGCACACACACACACACACACACACACACACACACACACACACACACACACACACACACACACACACACACACACACACACACACACACACACACACACACGCAGCCCAGCAGTGTTCCAGGCTTCCAGCCCCAGCAAATGGTGCCATCCTCATCACAGGTGACGTGGCAACGTACAGCTGCAATGCAGGCTTCACCCTCATCGGCGTGGGCACCAGGCAATGCCAGAGTGGAGGTGTCTGGTCGGACACTCCTCCCACGTGTGGATCAGTTGACTGTGGGGAAATCAAGGCCATCGCCAACGGCAAGTTTGTCTATAGTCGTGGAACAGCTGCAAACTCTGTGGCCACATACTCCTGTAACCCTGGCTACACCCTTGTGGGCGAGGCCACTAGCACATGCCAGCAGGGGGGCACATGGTCTGGAAGCACTCCTGCCTGCCAAGGTTAGTGTGCTCTGAGCTCATGGCTTTAAAAAGAAGTTATAATTTAATTTACTGTGAGGAAGCAGGATGTGCAGAGGGGGATGTGTTGGAGCTGTGTGTCCTTTTATGGAAGGGTTAAAAAAAAAAACAAATATTATAGTCTGCCTAGTTCCTCCTTATCATCTGGCCCTGTTAAATAAAAATCTCTTTAATCAGGTACTATTAAATCCTTTAGTTGTAGACTGTGGGAACCTTCAAGCACCCCTGAACGGCAATGTCCAGTACAAGGACACCACCTTGGGGTCTACAGCCACTTACAGCTGCGACCAAGGGTTCATCCTCATGGGGCCCCAGCAGAGAAACTGCAAGTCACAGGGAGTGTGGGCCGGGAACGCGCCATCATGTGTGGCAGCTCAGGGTATGTCCTTGACGGAGCCTGTGTACATTGGTATTGGGCGGGTTGTCTGGTCAGTTTTAATTCCAAACCCCGCCCCTCCTCCCCTCCCCCGCAGAGTTCAGTTGTGGAACACTTCCTGACCCCGCCAATGGAAGGGTTTTCTACAACGACACCACACCTGGTTCCCAGGCTGTGTACGTCTGCAACGATGGGTTTACACTGAGTGGGGCAGAGACAAGGACGTGTGTTGAGCAGGAAGGCTGGTCTGAGGCTGCTGCCACTTGCATAGGTGTGCATTAGTAGGCTTGGACACACCCCTTTCTTTGGTCGTTACTCGGAAACTAATAATACGTGTACACATTCTGCGTGAGATGTACACAAATTTGTTTATTTATTTGTTCCCTATAACCGCAGTTCCTATGTAACCATTCAACCCCCACCCCCAAAAATTTTAAAATAAACTTTCAATGGTTTCTGATATGGGGGAGGGATTGCATTATTTTGTTGCCTTGGCGATATGTTGGTTTTCTTCAATCCCCCCAAAATGTTGCACCATATTTCATAAGGTAATATGACTGCGCTCTATTAAAAGTGACATCAGCACTTTTTCCACCCCTGTGCAGCTATCACTTGTCCTCCACTGGAAGTTCCCTTGAATGGCAGGGTCATTCAGACCGGAGTTGTCTTTGGATCAATAGCCATTTATAACTGTGACGAAGGATACACGCTGACTGGCTCTGTGACTAGGACCTGCCAACCCATTGGATTGTGGTCCGGAATAGATCCCAACTGTGCAGGTGAGTATGTGAGTGTGTGTGTATGTGTGTGCATGTGTGTGTATGTGAGTGTGTGTATGTGTGTGCATGTGTATGTGTGTGTGTGAGTGTGTGTGTATGTGTGTATGTGTGTATGTGTGGATGTGTGTATGTGTGTATTGTGTGTATGTATGTGTGTATGTGTATGTATGTGTGTATGTGTGTATATGTGTATGTGTGCATGTGTGTGTATATGTGAGCATGTGTGTGTGTGTGTGCAGATCAGTGGCATTATTCATGTATATTAACTCACAATAACAAACAGCGGTGGACTGCGGCACCCTCATAAGTCCAACTAACGGAGCCGTTGACATTGCTGGAACTACACTGGGGTCCATTGCTCGCTACACGTGCAACCCGGGCTTCAGGCTGAACGGTGATGCCTCTAGGACCTGTCAGAGCACTGCCAGGTGGAGCGGGGACCAGCCAACATGCAGCAGTAAGTCCCCTTGCACACACGTGTCTCTTAACGTTCTCCCTTTTGGCGCATTTGAGCATATCTTCCCTCATCCCATCTCACCTCCCCTCTCAGGTACCATCGCCTTGTCCTGCGGTGATCCAGGGGCCCCCCTCAATGGCGCCAGGGCAGGTGACGACTTCAGACTGGGGGCCACCGTGTACTACGCGTGCAATGCCAACTTTGCTCTTGTCGGACCAGTCAGCAGGGTTTGTCAGGGCAATGGAGCCTGGAGTAATGCCCTGCCCATCTGCACACCATCCTCTCCAACTGGTAAGGTGCTAGGAGTATTATGTCTTGGTACACATCCTCTCTTTAGATGTATTAGGATGGGTGCAAACACAAGTATGCCTCTTCAATTGCATGGGCAGGTAGCAGTAGTCCTCATGTGTCTATTGCAGGGGCCTAGGGGCTGTAGCAGTAGTTCTCATGTGTCCATTGCAGGGGCCTGGGGGGGGGGGGGGGGGGGGGGGGGGCTGCAGCAATAGTCCTCATGTGTCCATTGCAGGGGCCTGGGGGGGGGGGGGGGGGGGGGGGGCTGCAGCAATAGTCCTCATGTGTCCATTGCAGGGGCCTGGGGGGGGGGGGGGCTGCAGCAGTAGTTCTCATGTGTCCATTGCAGGGGCCTGGGGGCTGCAGCAGTAGTCCTCATGTGTCCATTGGGGGGCAGGTAGCAGTAGTCCTCATGTGTCCATTGCAGGGGCTGGGGGGGGAGGGGGGGGGGGGGCTGCAGCAGTAGTTCTCATGTGTCCATTGCAGGGGCCTGGGGGGGGGGGGGGGGGGCTGCAGCAGTAGTTCTCATGTGTCCATTGCAGGGGCCTGGGGGCTGCAGCAGTAGTTCTCATGTGTCCATTGGGGGGCAGGTAGCAGTAGTCCTCATGTGTCCATTGTAGGGGCCTGGGGGCTGCAGCAGTAGTCCTCATGTGTCCATTGCAGGGGTCTGGGGGCAGCAGCAGTAGTCCTCATGTGTCCATTGCAGGGGTCTGGGGGCTGCAGCAGTAGTCCTCATGTGTCCATTGGGGGGCAGGTAGCAGTAGTCCTCATGTGTCCATTGTAGGGGCCTGGGGGCTGCAGCAATAGTCCTCATGTGTCCATTGCAGGGGTCTGGGGGCTGCAGCAGTAGTCCTCATGTGTCCATTGCAGGGGTCTGGGGGCTGCAGCAGTAGTCCTCATGTGTCCATTGCAGGGGTCTGGGGGCAGGTAGCAGTAGTCCTCATGTGTCCATTGCAGGGGTCTGGGGGCAGGTAGCAGTAGTCCTCATGTGTCCATTGCAGGGGCCTGGGAGCTGCAGCAGTAGTCCTCATGTGTCCATTGCAGGGGTCTGGGGGCTGCAGCAGTAGTCCTCATGTGTCCATTGGGGGGCAGGTAGCAGTAGTCCTCATGTGTCCATTGTAGGGGCCTGGGGGCTGCAGCAATAGTCCTCATGTGTCCATTGCAGGGGTCTGGGGGCTGCAGCAGTAGTCCTCATGTTGGTAGCACACTGGAAAAAATGGGAGTGTTACTCATGTTTTGTACCCAACCTGTCTGGGGCTTGGGGCTCTATGCTGTAGGGAACTTTAAAACCCATTAGTAGTGGACATGCAGATAGAATAATCTGTGTTGTGTTAATGCTCATAAGTTTCAACACCATTGTTTTCAACATCCTTTGTACTGCTTGTGCCACCTAACTCCCAACCTCTCACCTCCTTCCATCTCAGTTGACTGCGGCACTCCGTCCATGCCCCCTCAGGGGACCGTCTCCCTGAAGGCAACCACTGTGGGGTCCGTTGCTACGTATGCTTGCAACACTGGGTTCACTCTGAGTGGGGATGCTACCCGCATATGCCAAGCAACAGGGCTGTGGAGCGGCCAAGAGCCTACTTGCAGAGGTAAGACATGGTACTGTAGGTCTGGGCACTAGTCAGTCGATGCAGGAAATGCATGTTTTTAAAATTTTAACAATCATATGGGGCTCAATACTGTGGCATGTTTCAAAAACATTGAACGTAAAGCAATCAGGTGCCCAGGTAGTCAGAATGTAAGGTAGTATATCCATAACTGCATGGTCTCATATGGGATTCATGGAACCAAAAGGGACGTAATGCATATTCTTTTTTAGCAAAATGCCTACAATTGCCTAAATTTTTAATTATGCATACATTTCAATTGCACATGGTAAATATGATTCTCCTCCCTGGTCGTGTTCGCTACTACAATGAATGTTGTTATCGTGGCAGCCATACTACCAAGGAGCTGTGGTAACCCAGGCACACCAGGGAATGGAATGAAAATAGGAGAGTCCTTCCTAATTGGTGCAACTGTTCAGTACTCCTGCCTGACTGGCTTTGACCTGATTGGAGCCGACACAATTGTATGCCAGAGTAATGGGATGTGGAGTGCAGCCATCCCCATGTGTACAAAGTCCTCAACACTCGAAGGTAAGGAACCAGAACAACGCTGTTAGCTGATCTTCTGACAGCCTAATGTTGGCATGCATTGGATATAGATATTAGCGTACCGTTGTGTAAAAAAATTACCTAGGCCTCAGTGTTTGGATTATTATAAGCTTTGACTATCCAAAGATGTACATTACCCAAGCAAGTACTGATTTTCTATTTTGCTGTATGTAGTCTGCAAGGATGGGGACCAGCCCTTTGATGACTGTCAGCGACAGTGCCAGTGTGTGAATGGCACGTTAACGAACTGTTGTACCTTGCGCAAGGACTTCACCAGCCTGTCTACCCAGGAGAAGAACCGCTACATCAATGCCGTGTTCACCTTGGCAACGGACCCCGCATACAAGCCGCGCTACGATGCACTTGTGGCCAAGCACAAGGCTTCCTTCAGTACGGTGGCACAGAGCACGGACCCTGCTGTTAGTAAATTCCTCATATGGAACAGATATTTCCTCTTAGAGTATGAAAAACTGCTTCAACAAATAGACTGCCGCATTTCCATTCCGTACTGGGACTGGACGGCACTACCGTCCAACCCATACACGGCTGCCATTTGGAGCCCTAGCTCTGGATTTGGAGACGCCTCAGACTCCATAACAAACTGCGTCTCAAACGGTCCACTGCGTTTCGACGTGTTCAACGTCACCCCGTCAGCCGGTGGGGGCTGCCTCCTGCGACAGTACAAGCTCCAGAGCTTCCCCGCAAGGAGCATCGTGGAGCGAGATCTACTCACCATCGCCCCAACCAAGTTCGACGACTTCCTCAAGTTCGTCCAGGTGTACATGCACGCCAACGTGAGGTGCTTCGTGGGCGGCCACATGTGCTCCAACGACGCTGCAAACGACCCTGTCTACCTCAGCCACATCGCCCAGTTGGACTCCATCTACGACCGCTGGCAGTCATTCAGCCCACTCCACCTTGCCGCCAGATACTCCACTGACTCTTCGGTTATCCCCCTCACCGATAACCTCAGGGTGCAGCAGTTCAGCAACGACCAGAAACTTCCCGGGGGAGCCCGGGTGTGCTACGACCACCCGTACTACAAGAGCCACGCTCCTCCCAGCTCCCAGTTTATGAGTGACGTGCCCCAGGGGACCAGTGTGGCTGCTACAGCACCTGAGATGGACTGCATTACTGATACAGAGATGGCGAAACTGAACCTGAGTACAGAAGCCATTAAGTTCATGGCCAGTAAATGCACAGCTAAAAACTAAATGTCCCTTTATCTTGAAAACCTGCAGGTTGTGCAAACTAATAAAACAATTTTATTGTGCTAATTAATTATTCCTGTAATGTTATAATAATATTTACGGAGGAGAAACAACATGCATGAATTATTAATAAATCATGCTACAGTTCAATAAACTTTAAGATGGGAGCCACCTGGAAAGGATTGCTGTCGCATTTGCCCTCACCAGATGCAAGTTGAGCCTGCTATACACTTCAGACAGCACAACTGACTTTGGTTTGCCCGATATGATGGCAAGACGGGAGGCAAGCATCTTAAACGAGTCCATGGCTTCCTTTCCCCAAGCACCATAGGACTCCGTGACCAGAGGTACACAACACCAGCCCAAAGCATTGCATTTGGGGTCATTCTCAGTATGCTTTCGCTCTTCAGTGGACAAGGCGGCTGCCTCAGCTGACAATCCCGCTACTGAAACGATTTTGGGGTTTAGCTGTGATGTCACTGAAATATCAAAGGCAGCTGGTTTGCCAAGGGCCCAGTTGGGTAGCAAAATGTCTGCAGGGTGTGAATGGTCATGCTCAGATGTAAGATTGCTACCCATCTCCACCTTTACGTTCAAGTGGGCTCTACGGCAAGTCTCCGCCAATACATTGCGCAGCTGGTTGTGGCCGGTGATTACGTCTCCTCCTTTTTTGCACGTTGTAGCATGATGACCAAGGGGATCTAATGCACAGTTTGGGCATAGGGCACACAGGGAACAATTGGAGGTGTCCAAACCAAGCCACCACTTGACTGCTACCTGGAATACTGAGGGCTCAAGATGAAGGCCAAGACCTTCAGAAGGGACTACAGTTAGCCATGAAGCAGCATGGGGGGACGAGACAGACAACAAACGAGCCTTATCAGCAACAGAAGAAATGATCAGGATGCTATTGAACTGATGGATGTCAATCTTGCTCGAAAGTTGATTTTGATGGACTGTAGATGAAACTAAACCATCAGACTGAATTGCATCAGAACGAGATACAGACCCATTGAATATCTGTATTGCATCAGAGAGGTGGTGGTTGGAAGGGGAGCCATAGCCAGAAGAGCACAAAGATGCAATGAATGCTGCAGGTGAGTGTAGGGACAGAGACCTCATGCCCAACCCTCCTCTGCTAAGGCTTAGCTGGGCCTGCTGCCAGGCAACATCAGTTGTATCAACGCAGTGCATAATGAAAAAGATCTACGAACATCTTCATCAAAAAGCTGAAGAGAAGTCATAGCAAGTGAAGGAGGAGTGGCATGGGCTAGATGTGCAAGCCGACAAAATCCACCACACATACGCAAAAGTGTTAAAGCAACCTGAGGGTCCACTGCACCAACTTCCTCAAGTCTTTCAAGCAAGGGTCTTGCCTCAGACCGCTTCCTGGAGATAAAGGCTGAGCAAAAATCTTTGTCACATATTGGAATTCCCAATATCTCAATGTTGGGATTGTGAAACTGTTTCATGCCAATTGGGAACAAGCTCAAATCACTCCGGCTGAAGATCTCACATTTTGACATACTCACGAACAGGCCAAGTGATGGACCAAAATATTTTTAATTTTTAAAATTATTATGGAATACAAGATACAAGAGAATACAAGAATGGGAATAAATGTACGTAAATAATAACATTTATTAGGATTTATATTTGTTACATGAACATGGATTATACACACCTACAGATAAAATATTTTAAGATACGAGAGTCTGGACCATTATTGCTCTCACAACAGATCTGGTCAAGGTTAGATTAAGCCTGCTGTATATTTCGACGTACACATAGCTACTCTTTGATTTTGGAGACCCAATGGCAAGCTGGGTTGCTAGACAAGAAAATGTGTCCCTAGCCTCCTTCCCCCAATTCCCATTGGTCTCGACTGCCAGAGGGACACACACCCATCCGGCTCGGTCATAGAGAAATTTCGCAGCTCGATCATGGAGAAAATAAAGCGTACAAGTAAAGAAAAACATTCTCTAACAAGAAAGTTGGTGGGATATAGGAATTGGAGGCAATGGTGGTGTTAAAAGGAAGGGAACAAGGTTTTGAGAAAAGGGTAATGAGACAAAAATCCTATATTTAGCACTTCTTTTGGTTCTGTTACATTTACACGTGCTCAATATAGGATTTTTGTCTCATTACCCTTTTCTCAAAACCTTGTTCCCTTCCTTTTAACACCACCATTGCCTCCAATTCCTATATCCCACCAACTTTCTCGTTAGAGAATGTTTTTCTTTACTTGTTTCCTCTTTTTTAATTATCATTTTTTATCGATTATTAATACTGGCAAGTGCCCCCCCCCCCTACCCCCCCCCCCCCCCCCCCCCCCCCCCCCTCCGCTTCAAATACCGTCACGAGCAGACGCCCGCTTTTGTTTGGGATCACTGTAAGGAACGCGGGAGAATTCTAACACGTCGTCTGCTCTCCTCTTAATTCTAAATATACGTAAATGTCGCCATGGGAACGCTTCTATTTAACACTACGCATTACGTAATGATTACGTATGTCAGTTATTCATACATCTGATACTTGAAGATGGCCTTCCAGGAGATTCTAAAGCGATTGATATAACTTGCGCTCTTTAAAACCGTTCCTATCCCGAGTTATGCTCACCCGAGAATTAGAAGAAGACGACGGAGAAGAATTGCCTGGGGACGAGGAAAAACTTTTTTGTTCTCTTAAAGCAAACAGTTTGGAGACTGGAACAAAACATTAAAATGACCGTCTTTGCCTTCTGGTTCGATAGCAACAAAGAGCAACACTATCCGTTTCTCGGTACGCGAGTTATACGCGGGTCGCGATTTCACGACCCGGGTCAATTCCTATATAGGAACTACTATCGTAGTTCCTGAAATACATTGGTAACTAAAGAAACCATCAGTGTTCATAGCAACCGCTATGAAAACTAATAGTTGGCTTAGTCCCAATGTATACGCTTTATTTTTCTCTACGATCGAGTTGCGAAATTTTTCTATGACCGAGCCGGTACTGTAATATCCAATCAAGAACCAAAACATCAGCTGGGTGGGATCGAGAACCATCAGGTGTCATTTTTATTTTAAAGGTAACAATACACTTAGTACCAGTGGTACGTATTAGATGCCAGGTCTCCACCAATAGTTCACGGTGATAAACATGCATATATTGTTTTTTTTTTTTTTTTTTTTTTTTTAAATGAACGCCATACACAACATAATTATATCCAGAGATCCATCATATGTTCAACATCACAATATGCATTTCACGATCAACAAACGATCCTAACTATGAGTTGGGAACAAAAAAAATGCTGTCAATTTTTCGTACTCAGTCCTTTTTTCTGCTTCTCTGAAAAGCTCCGTACCGCGCAATGCGGTGTTGCGGTGTTTAGAGAAAGGATCGGACGTCGCGGTATTTTGGCACTGACTAATCACATCCCATTACGATTTTGCTATTTACGTATTGTAGTATTCGCACAGCGCAGCGCTCGGTAACACTGAGAAAGCCAACTGCGGCAGCGGAAAGCTAGAATCAACCGCCACACAAGACATGCACACAGCCTTATTAAGCCCTTATATGGAACTCTGTTCACGTGCACAGACCTCTAGAATATTCCAGCAGTCAAGCTGTCTGGAGCCAACAATCAGCAGAAGCGGACGTACGAAGGGGGCGTGGCAAAGGAGGGTGGGTGGGGGATTGCTAATTGCTTGCCATGAATAATATTATCGAAGGGGGTTAAACCCCCAACCGCTGCCTCCGTTGTTCGCGTGGTGTAAGCGCGCGTGACGTCAGGTGCAACTCTTAAATGTAATCTATAAGCCCATGCATTCTACGAGTTTACTTCAACAAAAGAAGAGTTTTCCTGAACTTACAAGTCGCGCTAAAGATAAGAAAACCACAGGAAAAAAAAATTGTGTTTCCGAACACGATTCCACCTTGGAATTTGTTTCATCAAAAATAATAATGCACAAAGCGATGTGGTAGCAATGTTTGATGGAACAAATTCCGAGTTTGGAATCGCGTGCCTGGGCACACAGTATATTTTCCTGTGAACTTGGCAAAACTGAGCCTTTGTTATACTTCTAAAGGGTGGGAACGAGGTGTAACAATGTAGGCAACTCTTCATCAACCACGGCCACCGCATCCGGACTCAGCTCTATGCATCTCCATAATGCCAAACCATACAGTTTTTGTTTTATTTTAAAGGTGGCATTACACTGAGTACACTCTCTAACGAGAAGGAAGATTGAAGGCAAGTTGTATTTATCTCTAGGCCCAGTTTTTAAAAACAAAATAGTTGCTGCCACAAAACAAAATTGACTAAATTAAAAAAAAAACATTCCATACAAAAGTTGGCCTGGTAATCATTACAGGTTTCGGGAATCCAAGTTGAGGAGCCCTTGTGGCCTTGACTATATATGCAGGATCCTTATGTATAAGTATAAAACGTTGTGCCACTGAAGTATTATATATAACACATGCAAGTCTGTGGAACCTTTAGATGTAATGCATGTATGGGCATATGCCATATTTTTCTATTGAGGCTGTGACTAGCTAGCTTGTTCCCACATGACTCAATATAGTGTTGCATGGAGACCTATTCATGCAGCAGAAGATCAAGAGCTATGCTGGGTGAGTTTACCTGCAAAAATAGGAGATGAGATACAGTTAAAAATCTTCCGTGCATCTCTTTAGATTCCTCCTACTGAGAAAAAGCGCTGGTGATCAGCATACATAATCTCAAGGGTCCTCTCAGCAGCATAACCTTGGACTGATAAGGGATTGCCATCTTCTCACTCTTGATGATACAGTATGGACAAGGGTAGCATCCTATTGCATGTTCATGATATTGTATTGAGCCCACTTCACATACCACTGGCTCCAGATGTGCCATACATCTTGGACAGAAACTCATAGTCCCCACACACAAATAACTTGGTCGTATACTGCCTGCGAATTAATAAAATGCATTTTTACTTGTAAACATTATTTTCTTACCTCCATTTTATTCCATGCAGGTGTTCAACCCGGTCTTTAAAGTGGTCAAGTGCCACATGCAAATTGGTGATGCTGTCACCAGCCGCAAAGCAGCTAAACACACACGTATTGTGTACTGAGTTTGGTGTGGCAACATTGACAATCTGGAAATTCATCTTGAATGTTCCACCTCCCTTATCTCCTCCTATCTTTAGCCACACCTCCCTAGGAGGTATAAAGCCTTCATGCCAGGTAAGCCTGCTTGCCCTAAAAACATTCTGATCAGAGTATTAATCCATATATATGTCTTGACTTGTCTTACCTTTCATTCCCATTTAAGAGTTGTGCAACCTTGTCCACAAGATGTGGAATGTACACCAAAGGAGCACCTCTTTCCTCTCCACCAGAAGGTAGTGGAAATGAAAAGGGGGCAATCTCTCCTTTTAGGTTATCACCCACAATCTGGGTTGAAATGTGTTGCATCCTCTCCTCCCCAGCAAGACGAATCCCTGATGATTTCAGCCACCTGAAAAAGACAGTAAATACCTCCTGCACTGTTTGTACTGCAAAGCTATTCCGTCTTAGTAGTCACAATTTATTCCAAGGCATGGCAAGCCCAGCCTTTATTGCCAATATCTCAGCAGCCCCAATTTCTGTTGTAGATGAGATGCCCGCTTCATCCAACAAACATCAGTGCTCTTTATCAGTGAGGGTGAGTACTTCTCTCTGGATGAGGGCAGTTGAATCTCCTCCACTGATAATGCTGCGTATAGTCTGCATTTCAGAGTACCTTGTTTTACTGTCCTTGAGCAGGCAGCTGAGGTTTGTTGCCTGGCTTTGGTAAGTTGTATGGATTTCATTGGCTAAGGGATAAATTGTTATGTAATACTACCAGTATGGCACCTGCATCAGGACTACAGGAGACAGCCCTTTTCAGAAGTTATGCTGCTTGTCTTTCTCTAGGTGCATGTAAGCGATATATGGTATACATTCATGTGCATCATATTCTACAGCTTTAACATCCCGACCACAACTTGCACAATGAACCAAAACATCTGATAGCAGCAGAAGTATAGCATTCGATTGATGCTGGTCTGATATGAGATGGAACTAGGGGGCCATCATCCGAACAGAAAGGACAGTTCACACAGAACCAGAGGCTGCTATCAATTGACTGAATTGACCAAGATGGTCCATGTTGCATGATATATGTTGTGTATTTAATTGGTATGCTGAGAGGATGAGCAGATTTTGTCAGTAACGAGATTAATATTAATTGCGAGTCGTTACACTTGGCGTAGTCGTAATGTTGGAACCTAGCGCAATGGAGGAGGAGATCATGATGGGATAGATGGAACGGGTACCACTGCTGTAAAGATGAAGAGTTATGGCCGGCCGCTGGTTTCGCCAGACGCGTTTTCTGGGGCGACGAGTTGGACAGATTGGATAGAACATTTTGATGGAGTGGCGGTGTTGAACGACTGGGATGATGCGGCTAAGCTCCGTTGGTTGCCTGGTGCCTGCACTTGGTGCATACCATGCACTGTAAGTTCCAGTGGCTGTGAGAGAATATACACATTTCAGCTCCTACAAGATTGACATGCTGTTCTTGGTTGCCGTTAGTGGACAAGGCTCATGTAGAACAATTGGAGGAGGGGCAATCTTCCACAGATGAGTAATGAGTAATTTAGGAGTGATGCCTGCTTACCGTCCACTAGGTACTGTCGACCTTCTAACATGTCCATGTGCACACATTTGAAGGGCTCACATATATGATTAAGCAATAGTTCTACCTTGCATTCCTGTTCCTCATGCTTAATGTCTATCTGCGCAAGCATTAGGGGTAACGTAACTATGGTTCCAATAATCAAGTTTTGAAAAATGGTTGGAATGCACATTGCATGCAATGATTAAATCTGAAGGGGTCTTATTCAGAGTGTGGAATTCCATGTTCCTGATACCAGTCCATACATTGGGCCCGGATATTTTTTTGTGGCCGCATACCGAGATGCCCTTTCTGACCGCAAACTAACAGTCACAACAAAGCCATCTGTTGGCCGACTGACAGTAGTGGTATCCATTGTTTTTTCTCTTGAAAATACGGACACATACTTCTTCCTAGCTCCTCTGAATCGTACTGGCAAATCATCGCGCCATCGATTTCAACAGAGAATAGCTTAAAGAACGGCGACAAGCGGCGAGGAACGCAACGTCGAAAATCAAGAAAAAGCACAGGCGGAGAAAGACAAGAGTTGTGTTTATCTCGTGCCGGTTAATCGATCTTCTTCTTATAGTATTGTCAATGAAAATTACAAGCCATCAAAGTGCGTTAAGGCGACCAACAATGTCGCGTGCAACTCAATGAATCCAATTATATTTTCCGTAAAACATTAGTTTATTGATATTTTACTAGAAATTTACAAAAATTCATAGTGCTGCACGCGACATATTGCCTAGTGTATGGTCGCCTTTACGTTCGTTCCCCAGGGGTAACGCGTGATCATTTTAAAAACATTAAGCCACTGAAATGGGATCCCAGCACACTTGTAATGCAATCCGCTGATGATTCTCTGCTTGCAACAAATGCAGAATCTTTCCGGCTGTACGCGGGCATCATCACGAGAGGTGTCAATGCTATTTTAGCTCTAACGTTGCAATGGTAGCTAGTATTTGACTTTTCTCTGGTCTTTTTTTTAGCCTCAGCCCACACACTCTGCAATGCATAGGCACTTGATGTGGTACTCCATTCATGTTTATTTACTACAACTTTATCGATTATTCATAAAATACACTAGGCTGTTTGTGGCGATAGAAAATACGTCAGCGCTTTAGGATATAGTATATTCCGATTGACACATGCCTCCTGGTCATTTCTATAATATGCTTACCTCATAGATCAGTGCACAGAGCCCATGCAGCCGAATTTCGTAACCACCCCTCGTACCGCGTGCTCTTATAAAAACGGCCTGCGCATACTGTTATGGTGCGATTGAGGTGTGCGCATAGAATGAATATGCGTCTAGTACTCTCGGTTCTTATCATTTATACATTAGCTGTTCCTTTTGAGTTATGGACAGTTTGAAAACATTGGGTGACTTTAATTAGCAGGTCACTTCACCATTTCAAAACTAATACTGTAATGCTCTAATTATTAGCCCAGTTTCCAGCCGCAAACAACCGTGAATTGCAATGTGCACACGCATGCGGCCCGCGCTAGCAACTTAAAAATAAAATAAAATAAAATAAAAACTGTAGCCGGCATATAATAAACATTAATTTTATAAACAGTATCATACTGATATATAGGGCGTTGCATGCTTATCTCTAAAAACTGCACGAGTCACCCGCAACTTGATAGTAGAATCATGGATGCAGCTGTAGCGTTTCGTACCGCCGGCAAGCACTATGGCTATTATTTTTAATGTTGCTCAGTGGTCTCGCGCGCAATCTCGGAACATTAATGGATAGAAAGCTTCCGTGATTGAATTGTAAATCTTGCAGAATATAAGCATGGCCGGTAACCGGTATTCAAGGTTTTGCGCCGGATTCTGCTATTATAATTAATTATATACAATACTGGTATGCTGCGTATTCATTTTAATTAACATAAACGGCAACTATAATTTAGGCATTAATTAAAATTTCTAATCTCTATCCATTGGCCTGTTCTTTTGAAATATGGTGACCGTAATTGAATGTTTGTATACAATGATTGGATGACGTAATTAGTTTCCGCGAGACGAAAACGCGAAGCAGGGAATATATTAAATCATGTACTTCAACGGCTAACGCAAGTATAGTGACAGTAAGAACAAGATGAATCATATCCTGCTGACCGCCTTGAGTTGGTTTCTCGTCACTTTCTGTTACTCGGCGGATGCTTTTTATCTCTCCCAACCACTGCGTGGACCGCGATCATCTTCCCCGGGAGTTACGGCGTGTCTAAGTGCCGTCTGCAGAGACTACGGCAACATCCAAAACGGCTACAGAAACCTGAGCGGAACGACTCCAGGCTCTGTGGTGACCTTTGCGTGCCAAGCCGGCTTTACACTGATAGGGAACCAAAACCTGACATGCGGCAATAGCGGATCGTGGATTGGAGCGTGGCCAGAATGCCTTATGTGTAAGTAAAAATAGCTGCAAGGATGCTGCGCAAGCGTTTTAGCCTTAGGGACAACAGATAAAAGAACAAACCGGGCTGAACAATTAACACATTTAAAAATAGCCGACGAGTAAAACGCGCGACTAATTGTATTATTCATACGAGCTACATAGCTCGTTATTGTTAGCATCCCCCCATCCTCCCTCCCCTTCCTTCAGGTACGGTAGATTGTGGGGATCCCGGCTCGCCGCCGAATGGGCGGCGCCTTCTCCTCGGGACCACCCAAGGTTCTACGGTGAGCTATTCTTGCCCTCTGGGAACCACCCTGCTTGGAAACAAAACACGCACCTGCCTTCCGACCGGATTGTGGTCCGGAAGAGTTCCATCATGCGAGAGTGAGTCTGGCAGTTGTGGGTGCGGTTTATTGCAATTTAATTTAAATTTATGTGCGCTGCATGCTTAATTAGTCGGCGCACTTTTTTAAGTTCCAAGTACAGTTTTGCCAATAAGCAAAATTAACACACCTTCAAATAAATCAATTATTGTCTTATCTCATCGCCTTTGTGTGTTGTCAATGTGCTAGATCTGTAGTGACCTAACACGCCCACTCTTGTTTCTTGCATTGTCTAACCTAGCTTTTGTTTTTGGCGTTTGTGAAAAAGCACCTTCATTCAATCCCCAGGTAACAACAGATGCAATGCCCAGTCACCAAAAAATGGCTTTGCCACCATGGCCACCCCTGATAGTTCCTATGTGACCTATGGGTGCAATAATGGCTTTCTTCTGATTGGTTCCAGAATTTCAGCCTACACAGAGATGGGATGGAGCAGTACCGCACCCACTTGCATTAGTACGTAGCAACTGTTCTTTTGTGTTCTGGGGCAGTCAGTACAACCACACCCCATAATTGCTATATCACTTTACACCTTTACACATTTGGTACTCATCCCTCTACCTCTCTGTGTATGTACAAACACTTGCACACACACACACACACACACACACAAACACACACACACAAACACACACACACACACACACACACACACACACACACACACACACACACACACACACACACACACACACACACACACACACACACACATGAACAGAGTCTACTTGCCCTTCTCTGGTAAACCCTGATGGAGGTGAAGTGGACATCGGCCAAACTCCTAAAGAAGAATTTGTGGTGAGAACACAGAAACCAACCATTGTTCACTGCTGTCATGTCTTCCTACCTTTCTCAGGCATCATACAAGTGTAGACCTGGCTACATGCTCATTGGGAGGTCTTCTCTCACTTGCAAGTCAAAAAGCAGACGTTGGGACGACTGCCCACCAAAATGCCAAGGTAAGCTCCACCCATCTCTTCCTCCCCACTAACAGAATGCTGATGGATGCACCATTTTTCTTTCGTTGATCCATCCAGTCACCACGTGCTCACCTCTTCCCAGTCCACGTAATGGACTGGTGAAGAGTCCCTGTACCTCCTATGGCTGTGAGGCAGTGTATTCCTGCAATACAGGGTACTCCCTGGCCTATGGAGACATGGTTAGGACATGCACTGAGAATGGATGGAGTGGGAAAATGCCTAGTTGTGTTGGTGAGCCAGTGTATAGTTGTGTGTGTGTGTGTGTGTGTGTGTGTGTGTGTGTGTGTGTGCATGTGTGTGCATGTGCGTGTGTGTGTATGTGTATGTGTATGTGTATGTGTATGTGTATGTGTATGTGTATGTGTATGTGTATGTGTATGTGTATGTGTATGTGTATGTGTATGTGTATGTGTATGTGTATGTGTATGTGTATGTGTATGTGTATGTGTATGTGTATGTGTATGTGTATGTGTATGTGTATTTGTATGTGTATGTGTGTGTATTGTGTTTGTGTAATGAAAGTGGGTATTTAGAAGTGGGTTAAATGTGGCTGTGTCAATTGAAGGTGGGACATCATAGATTGGATGTGACTACATTGTATGGGAATGATTACTTTACTGTGAGGTTGAGAGGAGAAAAATATACACTAGACAACATGTTACTGTTAGAAACTTCACTGTAGTGTCTTGAGGATCACATGGGACTCACGTGATACACCTGGTGTAATTTTTTGTTTCATTTTTGAAATACTGCTATGATTAAATACATATCATAGGTTTTGTCTCGGGGCTGCTGATACAACCCTCACCCTCAGTATGGTATCTATGTGTTACGTTAGCCTCTACAATGACTCATCACAATGTAATTCAATTATGGTAATGCTGACCCATACCATATAGCAATTACCAGCGTGATAGTGCAGCCCTTTTACAATATTTAGATCGAACAAAACAAAATAAAAATCCAATCAACTAAGAAACAATTATTATGATACTTCAAACCGATTTCCACTATTCATGAACTGTATCTGTTTCAGTTCAGTGCAAGCGACTGATGCCCCCTGACAATGGAGTGGTAGATGCTACCTGTCGGGCCCCAGGATCGAGGGCAGTGTACTCATGTGCACCTAACTACACCCTGAGTGGGCAGAACCAACTAATCTGCCAGAACAATGGAGAATGGTCTGGGGATATGCCAACATGCAAATGTATGACAATCATTAGGTCCAGTCGACTAGTTGCTATGCCTTCTACACAGCCTCCCCTGTGTGACGTCAAGCCCTCACTACATCACTTCCTCTGTCCCTCCCATCATGCTCACTTGCTCCCTCCTTCACTCCATTTCTCCCTCCCTTCTTCTCTTCCCTTACCGTTCCATCAAATCCTTCCCCTTCTCCCCCCTTTCTCCTTACCTACATCCCTCCCTCCATGGCTCCACACTTATATCTCTCCCTTCCTCCACCCTCTCCTCCCACGCTCACCCTCTGTTCCCTCGTTTCATTCTTACGACCTTACTATCAATCCCTCCCATCACCCAATTAGCCCTTCCATTTATATAATTCATTGAATTCAAAAGCCTTTTCTGACCAGATGACTGCGGCAAGCCACCTGACATCCCATTAGGAGCAGTGGACCTACCCACTGGTACCACCTTGGGGTCTGTTGCTAAATACAGATGCATACAAGGGTTCACCAGCTGTTCTCCAAATGGAAAGATGATATGTCAGATTGGTGGATGGTCTGGGAACCGCACCAGTTGCATTGGTATGAACGTTGCCATTTAGGTGTATAACTGTGAATGGTGAAGGCTCACAGTGGGTGGCAGGGAGCACAGGTCTGATAACCCGTTCTGCATTATACAACCCTCTGCAGCCATTAGCAACTGTTCCTTTCCTACCCTGAGAAATGGCTCTGTGATCTACACGACGACCAACACCTGCTCAGTGGTCAAATACAAGTGTGACAGTGGCTTCACCCTGCTGGGGCCTAGCAATCAGACATGCATAGGAGGGAAATGGTCGGATGGAGGCAACAGCAGCGCCATTTGCAAGGGTGAGTGCCTAGAGCAAAAGGTCCCCACCACTTAGCTAGCTCATAGGTCCTTTTATAAGTACATATAGCTACCTTGCACAAGTCTAGACTTGGAATATTATTGTTTTCACAATGAACTAACTCAGTTGGGTTTCTATTTCATGTTAGCCATCACATGCGATGCAAACTTGACTGCACCTGCCAATGGAACTATAAACATCTTTTGCAATACTGTTGGCTGTGCGGCTACCTATTCATGCAACAATCCAAGTGTTCTCATTGGATCTTCAACAAGAGTGTGTCAGCCCAATGGCCTATGGAATGGATCCAGCCCTGTGTGTCAGTTTGCGACTCGTAAGTTACTGAAGGTGATTCAAACCAAAAATTTCATTTTCATATCCTTGTTTTGAGTAGCTATATCTTGCAATGAGGCCCTCACCTCACCTGTCAATGGCAGTATCATGGTCTCTTGCAATACTGTTGGCTGTGCGGCTACCTATTCATGCAACAATCCAAGTGTTCTCATTGGATCTTCAAAAAGAGTGTGTCAGTCCAATGGTCTATGGAATGGATCCAGCCCTGTGTGTCAGTTTGCGACTCGTAAGTTACTGAAGGTGATTCAAACCAAAAATTTCATTTTCATATCCTTGTTTTGAGTAGCTATATCTTGCAATGAGGCCCTCACCTCACCTGTCAATGGCAGTATCATGGTCTCTTGCAATACTGTTGGCTGTGTGGCTACCTATTCCTGCAACAATCCAAGTGTTCTCATTGGATCTTCAAAAAGAGTGTGTCAGTCCAATGGTCTATGGAATGGATCCAGCCCTGTGTGTCAGTTTGCGACTAGTAAGTTACTCAAGGTGATTCAAACCAAAAATTTCATTTTCATATCCTTGTTTTGAGTAGCTATATCTTGCAATGAGGCCCTCACCTCACCTGTCAATGGCAGTATCATGGTCTCTTGCAATACTGTTGGCTGTGTGGCTACCTATTCCTGCAACAATCCAAGTGTTCTCATTGGATCTTCAAAAAGAGTGTGTCAGTCCAATGGCCTATGGAATGGATCCACCAGCCCTGTGTGTCAGTTTGCGACTCGTAAGTTACTCAAGGTGATTCAAACCAAAAATTTCATTTTCATATCCTTGTTTTGAGTAGCTTTATCTTGCAATGAGGCCCTCACCTCACCTGTCAATGGCAGTATCATGGTCTCTTGCAATACTGTTGGCTGTGTGGCTACCTATTCCTGCAACAATCCAAGTGTTCTCATTGGATCTTCAAAAAGAGTGTGTCAGTCCAATGGTCTATGGAATGGATCCAGCCCTGTGTGTCAGATTGTAACTCGTAAGTTACTCAAGGTGATTCAAACCAAAAAATTTCATTTTCATATCCTCCTTTTGAGTAGCCATATCTTGCAATGATGTCCTCCCACCACCTGTCAATGGCAGTATCATGGTCTTTTGCAATATTATTGGCTGTGTGGCTACCTATTCCTGCAACAATCCAAGTGTTCTCATTGGATCTTCAACAAGAGTGTGTCAGTCCAATGGCCTATGGAATGGATCCAGCCCTGTGTGTCAGATTGCGACTCGTAAGTTGCTCAAGGTGATTCTAACCAAACATTTCATTATCATACCCTCCTTTTGAATAGCCATATCTTGCAATGAGTCTCTTACCTCACCTGTCAATGGCAGTATCATGGTCTCTTGCAATACTGTTGGCTGTGTGGCTACCTATTCCTGCAACAATCCAAGTATTCTCATTGGATCTTCAACAAGAGTGTGTCAGTCCAATGGCCTATGGAATGGATCCAGCCCTGTGTGTCAAGGTAAGACAATTGGGCATAAATCTAACCATACTACATAGCCAGAGCCAAAATGCAGAGGCAATAGGCTCCTACTAATTTACTCTGCAATGGATGTGTTGTATTCCAATACAGCATGTGTGAGAGACTTCATGAAACTTTGAATCCCTATTAAATACAAAGGAGCTATAGTGGTGAATAGCATGAACAGCCAATGCTTTTGGTGGTCATCTGTTGGCTATCCATGTTTACATACATTTATAATTAGATCTAGCAATGACAGATA
Organism: Eunapius fragilis; assembly: GCA_963681505.1. Taxonomy (NCBI): domain Eukaryota; kingdom Metazoa; phylum Porifera; class Demospongiae; order Spongillida; family Spongillidae; genus Eunapius; species Eunapius fragilis. The sequence continues at coordinate 1,360,475 of OY811985.1, forward strand.
TTTACTAGTGCTAGGATTTCAAAGGCACTTTTAAAGGTAGTGAAATGTATTGATGTAGCTATACTGAAGCAATTGGTTCATTTGTAATAAGTAAGGGATCATTGTCATTCTTTTCTTTACATAGTGGTTGCCTGCAATGAGGTCCTCTCACCACCTGTCAATGGAAGTATAAACATCTTTTGCAATACTGTTGGCTGTGTGGCTATCTATTCCTGCAACAATCCAAGTGTTCTCATTGGATCTTCAACAAGAGTGTGTCAATCCGATGGCCAATGGAATGGATCCAGCCCTGTGTGTCAGTTTGCAACTCGTAAGTTGCTCAAGGTGATTCTAACCAAACATTTCATTATCATACCCTTCTTTTGAATAGCTATATCTTGCAATGAGTCTCTTACCTCACCTGTCAATGGCAGTATCATGGTCTCTTGCAATACTGTTGGCTGTGTGGCTACTTATTCCTGCAACAATCCAAGTGTTCTCATTGGATCTTCAACAAGAGTGTGTCAATCCGATGGCCAATGGAATGGATCCAGCCCTGTGTGTCAGTTTGCAACTCGTAAGTTACTCAAGGTGATTCTAACCAAACATTTCATTTTCATACCCTCCTTTTGAGTAGCCATATCTTGCAATGATGTCCTCCCACCACCTGTCAATGGCAGTATCATGGTCTTTTGCAATATTATTGGCTGTGTGGCTACCTATTCCTGCAACAATCCAAGTGTTCTCATTGGATCTTCAACAAGAGTGTGTCAGTCCAATGGCCTATGGAATGGATCCAGCCCTGTGTGTCAGATTGCGACTCGTAAGTTGCTCAAGGTGATTCTAACCAAACATTTCATTATCATACCCTCCTTTTGAATAGCCATATCTTGCAATGAGTCTCTTACCTCACCTGTCAATGGCAGTATCATGGTCTCTTGCAATACTGTTGGCTGTGTGGCTACCTATTCCTGCAACAATCCAAGTGTTCTCATTGGATCTTCAACAAGAGTGTGTCAGTCCAATGGCCAATGGAATGGATCCAGCCCTGTGTGTCAGTTTGCAACTCGTAAGTTACTCAAGGTGATTCCAACCAAACATTTCATTTTCATACCCTCCTTTTGAGTAGCCATATCTTGCAATGATGTCCTCCCACCACCTGTCAATGGCAGTATCATGGTCTATTGCAATACTGTTGGCTGTGTGGCTACCTATTCCTGCAACAATCCAAGTGTTCTCATTGGATCTTCAACAAGAGTGTGTCAGTCCAATGGCCTATGGAATGGATCCAGTCCTGTGTGTCAGTTTGCAACTCGTAAGTTGCTCAAGTGATTCTAACCAAATATTTCATTTCCATACCCTCCTTTTGAATAGCCATATCTTGCAATGAGTCTCTCACCTCACCTGTCAATGGCAGTATCATGGTCTATTGCAATACTGTTGGCTGTGTGGCTACCTATTCCTGCAACAGTCCAAGTGTTCTCATTGGATCTTCAACAAGAGTGTGTCAGTCCAATGGCCTATGGAATGGGTCCAGCCCTGTGTGTCAGGGTAAGAGACATATGTACACCATGTGTACTCATTAGCCCCCCCCCCCCCCCAAATACACTCACACACTGCCCCCAAATTATCTAACACTACTCCCATATTACTTCCACCCTCACACACTGCTCCGATATTACCCACCACAGTGCCTCACATTGTCCCCATACGTGCTCCCACATATTACCCCAGTGTACCTTCTCCTGCCTTCCAGTGGTAACCTGCCCTTTGGAGGCCATTACCAGTCCCCAGAATGGCCAAGTGGCACTGTCAGGGAACAATGCTGGTGACACGGCCATCTACAGCTGCTCCGCTGGCTTTGTGCTGTCGGGGGGAAGTGGCGTGCGCACCTGTGGAGTGACTGGAGTGTGGAGTGGAGTGCAGCCATCATGTCAAGGTGGGAGGAAAGGGATGAAGTAAGATGGGGAGGGGTAATCAGTGGGGTACGCATAATCAGCGAGGGACGGGGGGGGGGCGTATTATGTTGTTGTGACCCATTGGAAACTGTTGACACAACAATGCTACTTCTCGAGTTAATTCCCACTCCTCCCTTTCCAATTACATATAGCCCGCCATTATTTTGTCTTCTCCTCCCTCTCCATCCCTCACACTCACACTATTGTCCTCTTTTCCTTCCTCTCAATCCCTCACACTCTCTTCCCATCCCTCACACTCCTTCTCCATCCCTCACACTTCCTCTCCATCCCTCACACTTCCTCTCCATCCCTCACACTTCTTCTCCATCCCTCACACTCCCTATCGATCCCTCACACTCCCTCTCCATCCCTCACACTCCCTTTCCATCCCTCACACTCCCTCTCCATCCCTCACACTCCCTCTCCATCCCTCACACTCCTCTCCATCCCTCACACTCCCTCTCCATCCCTCACACTCCCTCTCCATCCCTCACACTCCCTCTCCATCTCTCACACTCCCTCTCCATCTCTCACACTCCCTCTCCATCCCTCACACTCCCTCTCCATCCCTCACACTCCACTCCTTTCCATCCCTCGCACTCCACTCCTCTCCATCCCTCACACCTCCTCTCCATCCCTCACACCTCCTTTCCATCCCTTTCCATCCCTCACACTCCCTCTCCGTCCCTCACACTCCCTCTCCATCCCTCACACTCCATCCCTCACACTCCACTCCCTCTCCATCCCTCGCACTCCACTCCTCTCCATCCCTCACACCTCCTCTCCGTCCCTCACACTCCCTCTCCGTCCCTCACACTCCCTCTCCGTCCCTCACACTCCCTCTCCATCCCTCACACTCCCTCTCCATCCCTCACACTCCATCTCTCACACTCCACTCCCTCTCATCCCTCGCACTCCACTCCTCTCTATCCCTCACACTCCACTCCCTCCCTCACACTCCACTCCCTCTCCATCCTTCAAAGTCCACTCCGTCTCCATCCCTCACACTCCCTCTGCTACCTTCTTCTCCTCCCTCTCTCATCTCTCCACTTTGACAAAACTGTCTCCCTTTCTCTCCTATTCAGTAATCATGTGCCCATCTCTCGCAAACCCTACGAATGGCGTGGTTTCAATTGGAGGAAGGACAATCGATGCCACTGCCACTTTCCTGTGCAACTCTGGCTTTATAGCCATGGGACCTACCCTGCTTCAGTGCAGATCTAATGGACAGTGGAGTAGCCTTCCACCCACCTGCATTCGTAAGCTTAACTACAACATAGTCTGTCTTGAAGAACATATACCATAGTATTCATTATCAATATGCCTCTTTCCCCACATTTGGGGTCACGTTCCCAGACCCAGGTCACAGCAACGGATGGATTACATTACCGCTAAGACTTAAGTGAAATATTTCACGTAGCCAAACCACTGCTGTGACATGGGTCTGGGAACGAGACCAAAGATATCCTAGCTAACCCTCTCAGCCATCTAAGCTGTCTATGTACCCCTCTCAGCAATGAATGTATGCACTTTTCTCAACCATTTACATACCTATTGTAACTCAACGTACCTATTAGTCATGTACATACCCCCTGTTAGCCATTGATGTACCTCTTAACCATGTCCCTCTTAGCCATTGATGTACCTCTTAACCATGTAGGTACCCCACATAGCCATAGCCATGTATGTATATGTACTCCTCTCACCATCAGCACTGTGTCCCAGCCTTGCTAAACCTGCCAATGGTATGGTTACCGTATCTAATGATGGTCTACCTGGTTCTGAGGCGAAATACGTCTGCATGTTTGGATTCCGACTTATTGGGATAGACAAAAGGACATGCCAGAATGGAGTGTGGAGTGGCTCAGATCCTACATGCCAATGTGAGTTAGTGCAGGAGGAGGGTGTGGCATCAGGTGAAGTTTGTACAGTCATGAGTGTAAGGACTTTAGCCTAAACCATCCACTTGGAGATAAGGATTGTGTGGTCTGCTAGCTGCACTTTTTGGGGTCTGTTGGTTGTAGATGCATAGCAGGGTCTGCTGGTCTGTTTGTTATGCCTATATAACAGGGCTTGTCGGTTGTACCTGGTGTATATACTGGTTCTGTTCTGCATACAATTATTACTTCTCTGCTCTCTCTCTCTCTATGTGGTGTGGTGAATTATGGTTGCCATAGTGATCATATGTCCTGACCTCAAAACAGTGCCATTTGCAAATGGCATGGTCCTTGTCACAGGACGACTGCTGAAAGATGGTGATAGTGCAACGTATGTGTGCAATGAGGGCTTTATGCTCCAGGGAACACTATTGAGGACATGCGGCAGTGATGGACAGTGGACTGGAAATGCTCCTTTCTGCATCCGTAAGCATACATGTATAAGGTATCATGTGCAAGAGCAACTTAGTGTATGGATGTACATGTGTATAGGTGTGGTTGTGTGGGTGTATGTGTGAGTGTGTGGTTTTATAGGTGAACATGTATATCACGTGTGTGTGTGTGATTGTGTAGGTGTATGTGTGTGGTTGTGTAGGTGTGTGTAGTTGTGTAGCTAGTACAGGTGTGTAATTGTCTGTAGTTTAGCATTGTGTACTGTTGTGAATGTATAGACATGTCTTATGTTTATATACACAGTGTGCACATTGTGTGTATGTGTGTATGTGTGTAGGCGTGTGTAGGCATGTGTGTATGTGTGTATGTGTGTATGTGTGTATGTGTGTATGTGTGTATGTGTGTATGTGTATGTATGTGTGTATGTGTGTGTATGTGTGCAGGCATGTGTATGTGTGTGTATGTGTATGTATGTGTGTATGTGTGTATGTGTATGTATGTATGTGTGTATGTGTGTGTATGTGTGTATGTGTGCAGGCATGTGTATAGGCGTGTGTATATGTGTATGCGTGCATGTGTAGGTAGGCGTGTGTATCTGTGTTAGGTATGTGTGTAGGCATGTGCATGTGTGTATGTGTGGAGGTGTGTGTATGTGTGTGTATGTGTGTGTATGTGTGTAGGTGTGTGTATGTGTGTGCGTATACATGGGTTAATGCAATGCTCCTGTTTTTATTTGGGTCATTCATTACCTTGCAGCCATAGGAGCAGTTCAGTGTCCACCATTGGATAGTCCATCCAATGGCAGCGTCATGGCAGAGCCCAGGGTGGTGGGCACCAGAGCAACCTATAGCTGCAACCAGGGAAACTTGTTGAAAGGCAGTGCTCAAAGGGTTTGCCAGCAGAATGGAACCTGGACAGGAGATGCACCAACTTGCTTATGTGGGTGCATTTAGTGTGTGCAGGAGTGTGTGCACATACATAGTTGTGTGTGTGCACATAGTCACGTTCTGTGTGTGTGTGTGTGTGTGTGTGTGTGTGTGTGTGTGTGTGTGTGGGTGTGTGAGTGTGTGTGTGTATTGAAGTGTGTGCGCTTAGTTACATTGTGTGTACAGGAGTGTGTGCGCTTAGCTACATTGTGTGTACGGGAGTGTGTGTATTGGAGTGGTGAACTTTGTTGTGTGTATGTGAGTTATGGAGGTGGTGGATGTGGGAGTGTTGTGTACACATTAGGGAGTGTTAGAGTGTATGTTGCCTCTCATCAAATGTTTCTGCTCATTGCAGTTGTTGACTGTGGCCCCCTCACTGCGCCCAGTGGTGGGTCTGTTAGCATCCCCACCACATCTCTGGATGCCGTGGCAACGTACAGCTGCCTTACTGGATATGTCCTTTCTGGGATGACATCACGACAGTGCTCCAGTGATGGTACATGGAATGGAGCCCCACCAACATGCACTTGTATGTGACCACAGGGGGTGTGCATGGAACAGGGTAGGGAATGGGGGGCACTGAATGGAATGAAATACATGCATTGGTAGGGCCAAGGCTGTGCACATGCAGAGATGGTGGAAAGTCCTTAACAGGTCCAGCAGGGAGTCATATTGTCTATTTGCTTTGGAAAGTGTGCACACGCGTGCATACTTTACCTTATTTACAATTCGAATCATTATTACCCCACATTAAACTCAGTGGCTGTAAAATTGATGTATATTATTCCCCAGTGATGCACTGATGTGTAGTAGAATTCTGGTCCTGAAATATACTGCTTAATCTATGATAATGGAGCAGCTTCAGTTACTGCTTTATTACAAAAATTTTGTCACTAAAAGGCACATGTCAAAGTTAGTGGACTGCAAATGAAAGTGGGTAGTAAGTTCATACATAAGTTTTACTATTCCAATGCAATGTAAGGAAATTCCATGTATTTCACTAGCAGTGTCTCGGGCCTGGCTTTTTAAATTGTGTACAGGTGTGCACACTGTAAAATGCACCACACCCATAATGTATTTTGTGTACTTGAAATATGTTCCTGATAGAGGACAGTACGTTCTATTACTTGTATATGAAATCAATTTAATAAGTTCTTTTTTATTTTTTCTGTTGAGTTTGACAATACAGTGTGTACACTTGTGCACACTTTAATACTGCACATGGCAGCATGGTTACAGACCTTAATTGTTACTATTTGCTCAAGCATTGAATGGCATAACATGTACATAAGATAGCCCTTGAAGATGCAGTATTCCACCATTGAAACACTGAATGAGCTAGCTGGCCTTTCGTTGTCATCAAACAGCAAATACTTACCCGCATACACATGTACAAGACAGAAAGAACTGCTTGCTCTGTCCTCTCAATGGCTCCTATTTATGGCCTGCCATGTTCTATAGCTTGTATACCTGTTTGCAGTCCCTGGCTGACTGCCCTGCCACGTTCTACAGCTTGTGAACCAGTGTGCACTACACTATACTTTATGCCCTGCCAAGTCCTCTAGTATTTTAATCTGCTTGCAGTCCCCTGCAACATCCTACAGCTTGTGAACCTGTTTGCAGTTCCTTTAACTGACTGCCCTGCCACGTCCTAGAGTTTTTTTAAATCTGTTTGCAGCCCCTAGCTGACTGTCGCTCCGCGTTCGTGAGTCAGAGCTGCGTTGTTAGCACCAACAGTGGGCTAATTGATTTCGTTAACACGCCATTTGGTAACCAAGCGCAAGTGGACACTGGGCGGGTCTTAAGAACTCTGGCCTCTCTCGTTGAACTACAGACTCACAGTACCTCCATATTTGTTTTTAAATGTCACGTGCGTACGAATTTTTGATTGCTTTTCTGGCCAAAAAAACTATGAGTTTTAAGTGCAGTTTTTTATGTTCTATATTTCCCCACATTCTGCAAAGACCCATCTTTAAAATGATGTAAAATCTGCTACAGGAATCCAGCAACTGTTAAAGATATGAAGGTGTAAATAAAGTGTGCACACCTGTACACACTGTACGTACAGTATGCACACCTGTGCACACGGGCGCAAATAGACAATATTATCACCAAATAAGGAAGGAAACATCACCAAGCATCACATTGTATGGTGGAGAATGTGACTCAATGCCTGGTCCTTCCACCAACCCTGATCAGGTTCATGGAGTATGCTAGCATTTGCAAAAATACACACACACACACACACACACACACACACACACACACACACACACACACACACACACACACACACACACACACACACACACACACACACACACACACACACACACACACAGACACACACACACAGACACACACACACACACACACACACACATACACACACAAATACACAACCATAAGCCGTGGCCACACAAATAAACGACCACACCCCCACACACACTTGCAAATGAACACCCCACGCACTGCACGCACAAATAAACACCCCACACCACCCACTCACAAATAAACACCCCACACCACCCACGCACAAATAAACACCCCACACCACCCACGCACAAGTAAACACCCCACACCACCCACACACAAATAAACACCCCACACCACCCACGCACAAATAAACACCCCACACCACCCACGCACAAATAAACACCCCACACCACCCACACACAAATAAACACCCCACACCACCCACGCACAAATAAACACCCCACACCACCCACGCACAAATAAACACCCCACACCCCACACACAAATAAGCACACACACAATGGGCATAATTTTGATGTAAATATACTTCACCACTCCTCTGCCTTAATGGCATAATTTTTTTTTTGGTGAACAGCTTTATATAAAGGTTATATATTGTTTTGATTCCTTAGTGGTGAACTGTGGACAACCTCCTTCCATTCTCAATGGGAAGGCATCAGCTGCAAACACATCCTTCAACGCAACTGCCGTCTACACGTGTTCAATAGGATATAAAATACGTGATGTAGCTACCACAGTTTGCACAGAAACTGGAAGTTGGAGCATTCCAATACCAGTTTGCGAAGGTACGTATTTTAGTATGAACTAAATATGTCCAGTTTCCATGGTGTAGCGGTTATCACGTGCGCCTCACACGCGCAAGGTCCCCGGTTCGATCCCGGGTGGAAACAATTTTTGGTCGCTTTTGTAAAAATGTAAAATACACCCAGTGTAGTTAACTGCGCTTATATCTTTATTGTGAATGATGAATGAATTGTAATTGTGTTACATGTTCTCATTCACAGTAATGTAAGTACAGTACTCAGTACAGTAAGTTTTATTAAAGTGCCATAGTTATACCAACATTGGGTGATGATAGCAATTAAGATCCCTGATCAATGTTGTCAATCTGCTCTATTAGTCAAACCACTTATTGTTCACATTCAAGTTTCACCTATTAGGTAAATGATTTGTCCTCCCAATGCAGCTACAGGATCAGTAGTGGATTGTGGCATACCACCAAGCCCTTCTATGGGCTCCATCCTCCTCACTGCCACTTCTCAGGGATCAGTCGTAACATATCAGTGCCAACGTGGTTTGAGGCTCAGTGGGGAAAACACCACCAGTACATGCATGCCAAGTGGCCAATGGAGTGGGCCCACGCCTTCTTGTGTGCGTAAGTCTCACTATAAAAATGAATTTTTTTTTTTTCCCAATAAAGGACAATAGTCTGACCATTGCTCCGTCTCCCACACAGCGGTGACCTGTCCTACTTTGCCAAATCCTCTAAATGGAGCTGTCTCACTGACGGGGGTTGACGTGGGTAAACAGGCCTTGTACAGCTGTGGCAATAAATTCATGATAATGGGGCAGGTCATCAGAATATGCCTCGACACTGGAAGCTGGAGTGGGAGTGCCCCCCTATGTGTCCGTAAGTCCCCCCCTCCTCTCTCCTCCATGTATGTGTGTACTTTGTGTGTGTGTGTGTGTGTGTGTGTGTGTGTGTGTGTGTGTGTGTCAATATTAGTATCTAGTACTATGTTTACAGTGTACATTATCTTCCAATACAAAATAAAAATATGCCTACCCAGACAAGGGGTAGGGTGGATGGAGTAGTGGTTGAAATGGGTGGAATGTGGTTGGATGGCCTGGGAGTGCAAGATGAGGTGGGGTGTGGGTGAGTGGGTGTCAGAACTGCACATATTGGCATATTTGGAATCAGTAAAAAGAACACTTCATTTTCCCATGGGCTCTCCTTATTTTAGAACTGGAAAACAGACAGCAATTGAAGTTCATGCCTCAAAAACGACATACATTGCCTGTTGAAACCACCAATTTATTGTAGCTATATAATACTATGGAACGAACGGCTGTCAAGGGATGCATGAGGGATTACAGGGGGTTAGCAAATATTTCCAGGACCTGAGCCCACTGGCAGTTAGTATTATGATTGCCCCCCCCCCCCCTCCCCTCTAGCCAATAGCTGTCCTGACCCCGGGCCTCCCAACAATGGCCACCGTACAGGAACATCTCCGGACTTCCCCATAGGATCCAGCATATTCTTCGTTTGCATGGATGGTTTTGAAATTCGTGGCACTCAGGTGCAGGTCTGTCAGCCTAATGCCACCTGGAGCGATGTTGTACCAAGCTGCCTTGAAGCACAGAGTAAGGGGGCCCTAGCAAACCCCCTTCCCCCCCCCTCCCTCTCCCCCCTCACCCTCCTCCCCTACATCGCATGAGGGTTGCCCTGATGCCACTTCGCTCACCTCATCTCTTTGTTCAACATACTGCACTCGTTCTGTTCCTTTGCACAGGTACCTGCACTACACCTGGAACTGTCATTGACCAATTCGGCCGCCAGTGCACCTGCGTGAGTGCCAGAGGTAACTTAGGTGGTTGTCCCCGCTATCGCCAAGACTGGACCAGACTGTCCAACCAGCAGCGACTGACATACATCTCAGCGGTCAAGGACGCAGCCTCCAGCCCCACCTACGCTCCCCTCTACAACAGCTTGGTCGCAAGCTACAAGAGCTACCGCACTGGCGCACTGCAGGCCGGCTCCCAGCTGGCCGGCCAACTTCTCCCCGTGAACAGATACTTCATGCTCCAGTACGAGGACATACTAAGAGCACTGAGGCCCGGGGTTACCATCCCAGTGTGGGACTGGACCGTCACCCCCAACATGCCCTACACTAGCCTTGTCTTCGACCCAGACATGGGGTTTGGCAACGCCATCGAAACCCCGGGCGCCGTGTCTTGCGTGAGCAACGGCCCCTTCCAGAGGGGAACATTCAGCGTGACCCCCTCCGCTGCCATCCAGCCCTGCCTTGTGCGCCTCATGTCCACCGACACCAGGAACAACCCCACCTCGTCTTTCGTGAGCGTCCTCCTCGGAGCCCAGGCCAACCAGGCTTCGGACCTTGTCGCGGCCTTGGGCGACATCAACCTCAACATTGGCTGCACTGTGGGCGGGGACATGTGCGGCTCTGATGCGGCAAACGACCCTCTGTACCTGCTACACCTGGCTATGCTGGACTCTGTCTTCGCTCAGTGGCAGTCCGCCAACCCTGCCAACATGGCGGCAGTGTTCTCAGGGGATAGCACGCCCCTGGCTCTCGGATTTGACAAGCTGAAAGTCTCTGACCTCAGTGACAACAGTAAATTGCCTTACGTGGTTGCTGTAACTTACAGGTCCTGAAAAGCCATATGGGACTTTTAAAGAAAAATATTAAAATGGAGTCATTGAATGATTTGAAATGTTCTGTTTTGTACTATACAGGTGGTGTGAGTGCAATGTGTTGTGTATGTGTGTTGAAGTGTTATGTGCATGTTCTCATGTTGTAACTAATAACTAATATATGATTGTATGCATGTGATGTGTGTATGTGTGCATATGTGTATGTGCATATGTGTGTGTGTGTGTGTGTGTGTGTGTGTGTGTGTGTGTGTGTGTGTGTGTGTGTGTGTGTGTACAGTTGGTATGTGTTATGTGTGTGTTCACTGCACCACTCTGTACTGCTAGATGCAGTGGAAAGTGCACATATATATTTGAGAATAACGGTATGAGTTTATACCAATGGGAGGAGGTTTGTCAGTGGCATGTCATTTGGGCAAGATTTGCAGGGATGGTCTTATTGGATGGTGGAATGGGTAATTGCTGGAGTGGGTCATTGCTGGAGTGGGTAATCGCTGGCATGGGGTGTTGCTGGGATGGGTCATTGCTGGCATGGGCATAAGCCACAATCTGGAACTTTGAAGCCTTACTGGGCATTGCTGCAAATCATGGATGCCATAGAAACTGTTGGAATAGCCAATAATCTGTGCCAAAGGTACACATATGGTCACTGAAAGACCATTTCTTGGACGAATGTCAAGGGAGGAGCAAAGGTGTTGCTATTATACGCCCCCACCACAACCACATGACCTTCTATAGCATCCATGATGGCTGGGGTGTTACCATGGCAGGAGTAATCAAATCCCTTCAAATTCGGTTATGGCGGATTCAAACTCTGTGAGGTGTCGGATGTTGTATTACTGGCACAGAGCATGTCAGAATGTACCTAGTTTACCATAGAGAAATTGGTTTATATGTGTGTATCTTGATAACCACAAACATATGTAGCTGTGAACTTATTTTTGTTTCTTGATTGATGTAGGACTAGTACAGTCCAAACAGTAGGCTTCTGGCCTTGCAAATGCAAATTTTACCATCAGTGCAGTAGAATACCAGATTTGTACCATCTCCCATACTGCATAATGAGACAGGCTTTGATTACTCACTTTAGAGAACATCAATGACTACGTGCCTATGTTCGAACCCTCACACTTCTAATAGTGCTCTGGGAGAAGATGGTGATATAGCTCATCTCTACCCTAACCCATAGAGCATCAGAAGTGTGTCAAATAATGCAAAACATGACGCACACCACTCATGTGCACACTTTAACTTCTTAAAAAGAGCTACCACTAATCTTTCTAACAAACAACTTAGTAAAGTCATTGTCTCCATGTAAGTATTTTGCAAGCTCAAATCTATGTCATCAGTGATCCTAAAGTGGATACTAAGTATCAGAGGCTCACACACTCACACATCTGCACACACGCATACACACACACACACATACACACACACATACACACACACAGGCACACATTAGGGCAGTCTTTGTTTTTTAGCAAAGGTGCCCAATAAAGATTGCAACAGAGTTTTTAAAATTTGCAAATGAATCAGCAGTGAACAAATGGTGCATGTAGACAAATGCATCTAGCAGCATGTATCTAATGCCTAGAAACCTGATAAATGAAGGCCCGAGAAGTAGGTCACCTTGTGACCACAATTTATACAATACTATTTGTTATTGAAAGTGTCCTGAAGGATGTATTCATACACTGCATTAATTTTACACATCACAATAGTTATGGAACATGCACTGGTTCATACAAAAGACATTATGTGGCTGTACATTATGTGGCTGTACAATGAGCCCAGTGTGTAACTCCAAAGCTTCTGTGATTGTGTGTGTGTGTGTGTATGCATGTGTGTGTGTAAATGTGTGTGCATATGTGTGTGTGTGCGTGTGTGTGTGTTGGAGGACTAACTTTAATACCTTACATTTCCCCATTTTGTAATTCCTTTTGCCATGGTCATAAAGGCTAGCATAAGGCTGCGTGCATATTGAAGCATAGTAATTAAACCAGTCAGTACCAACTACATACATGGCCCATCCTATGAGGTAATGTCATGCTCCAGAGTACTATCATTGCCACACACCCTTGGCCCTAACTCACATGCAGGATATTGTCATTGCCATATCATTATGCATGGGTTGGAGACTATTAGTAACTATTAACATACGCTTAGGAGATGGGCATCTTCTACAGACATTGCGTACATGTGTTGTTTATTTTTTGTTTATTATTTTTATTAAAAAATTGCAACAATACAAATACAATGCAGTTCAAACTTCCTCTAGTTTACTAACGATGATTTGATATATTTTTTGTACATAAATCAGCATGATAAGAAAACTTATGCTTTCAAAATCATAGTATTCACAAAACCCTAAAATAGTTAGCAGACAACAAACTGAGTGTTATAAGGCTATCCCTGCATCCCACCCCACCTTAGCAACCACCACCACACCCCATCCAACCACACCCTACCATCCCACCACTCCCCACACTCCACATCTAAGACATTACCCCGACCTCAAACTCCTGATCATCAAAATCATGTTTAGGCTTCGGAGAATATTCCTGTATGAGAGAGAAGCCATGTTGAGAAGTGTAATAAGCCAGCATGTTGCACACTTGTCACAGTGGAGGAATTATGGATAAAAGCCACCCCACACCCTACCCCACTTTAGTAAGCTTCCACCCTACACCACTATACCACCTACCTCACCTTGCACAATCCCACCCCTCCCAAACCCTTCTACCACCAGCCACACCCACCACACCAACCACCCCACTCCGCCATACTATCCCAACTACTCCACACCCCACTACCTTGCACCATCCCACCCCACCTCTCATAATGAACTCATACCACCGTAATAAATAGCTGGCAATCAAGATCTGTAGCTTCAGCCCTCTCAACTATTACTGGAGTACCAGAATCTGTACGGCCATTTTCAATAGTCATTGAAACATTTTTAAAAAAATAAACCTGGATCATAACATTGCAGTGCTGTCTTGTACCTGGCTCCATTGAAGACTTCACTACCACAGGACTATTTACTGTCGTTCCAATGGCCATACACTATCTTGGCTTGCTCTTTGGTCTTATCATTATTATGCCATTACTGTTGGGTTGCATACTCCACAGCTGTTTGTGTCTGCATTTGCTACCTTGTTGGTCGTAGTAACAGTACCCCCATCTACATTATCTGGTACTGCTAATACACACTCAGATTTAAGCTTTGATACAATGCAGTAATGAGAGAGAAACCATATTGAGAACTGTACTAGGCTATGTGTTGCATACTTGTGACAATGGATGAATCAAGAAAGCAAATATCACCATTAACATGTACATGTACATGGCATTCCTCATAAAAAATACAATGCTAAGAGTGCTAGCACACAGCAAGTATACAAATAGAGGATACACCTTCCAACAGATGAATTAAGCAAAACGAGTTCGCAGATTGTAAATCTTTGAAGGTTTTAAATTCATGTCTGACATCCTACCACATTTGGCAGAGCTTTATGAATGGTACCTGTGTTCTCTTTCATTTACCATGGCAACTGGAGCCATGATTACTAGAAGGCAGCCCACATTTTAGGAAGCAGGAAGAGTTATATTATCTAAATGTGTCTCAGACATCACCAAATACTTGGCACACTCTCTTTGAGATGGTTGGACGAGGTGGGTGGAACCTCCCACCTCAATACAATTGATATGTAGCAATATGTGTGGCCAGTAATTCTCTCTATTGTTCCAATCCATCCGCTACCAATTCCTAGGCTATTTTCTATCCACAGCATACTTTCTCAGAGAATGCACATGTTGAGCTGAGTTGTCTTTTTAAGACTGCGATTGGGAGTATCTTCAGTTGTGGATTGGGGACACTAAAACAAAAACCAAAATGTGTGTTGGTCATGTGATTCTCATTTCTATTTCTATATGATACCATATGTAGAATTCAAGTAAGCAAAATGATCCTAAATGTAGCATGCACATTACATGCACATAGAGCCAAGGGGAAGGAGCTGATGGAGCCAAGAGCTTGGGCATTTTGACACATCGGGACTATGCTGAGGTGACAATACACTTTCATTTGGACTCTCCTGCGGAAGGAATGCTTAACTTTTGAACTCCTAGTGGTAATGCCCTTTGTAAGTACCAACCTATAAGAGACAGTTTGCCATAGGGACATGCTATGGTAGGATGCGATACAGATAGTAACGTTGGTAGCTTAAGTTTACAGCAATTCAAATGTAGAGCATTTTAATAACTTTCTATTACAATAGTAAATAACAATACAATGTTTATGTGTGAACTGTCCCACCAGCATACAGTAAGGCTGTCTTTGCCTTTGCTCTGTGGCAGAGGTGCTCATTAATATATATATATATATATACAAGGTCTTTGCAAAAGAGCGCAACACTTTTAAATGAATGTAATTCCTTAATAGGATTGTCAATCTAAATGAATTTATGAACATACAATAACCACGTTTAGTCAAATACGAACCCCACTGTTACAATCTTTAGCAGCTCAAAAGATAAAATAAAATAGCTAATTGCAATTAACTAAATTGACAAAACTATTTACGACAACTTTTAATTAATAGCGTGATTTATAAACTGCAGAATAACGTTGATGAAACTTTGAAAAAGTATGAAATTTGATTGGCGTTTTACTAGTTAAAATTCAAAACAAACTTGAAAAAGCAATATGTTTTTATTAACTTTGAGTTTTAATAACGCACCATTAAATAATCCATTACCAAATCAAATAGTATTTTGTACTTCATTTTATATATGATGGTTATTTACCGCATTACAGCTTCAACCTTAATAACTTTAAAGCAAATGATGGTCCTAAATGTTAATAACTCATTATTGAACCTAGTAACTTGAAATCAGTACTGTTCCACCCCATATCCAGATCTTGTGTTACTTATTAGTAGTTACATTATCGTAAACCGCAATCTTAAATAACTTCGCTAATAGAGGGCTTTGAATATTTTGATTTATGAAGGTTTTGATACATTTGCTTAACCGTTTAGAATAATTGAAATCAAATTGGTATTTGCCTAACTACTGCAATATATGTCAAAGAAATCAAGCAGTTATTAATTTCAATCCTGAGTTATAGGGATTTTAAAGCGTTGCGTTTTTTTGCAAGCACCCTGTATATGGAACAGTGTCCAGCAAAATCACCCTTGTGATACTTTTTCAAATTTTCCAGGACCAGCAAAAGAAAATTAACGCTCGCATTGAAATATATGGCTAATTATAAATTCAGTGCCTAATACCTTTATGATGGATAGCCCAATTTAGGATGCATAAGGACCATTTGATAGAAGCCCTTTGGAGTTCATGGAATATCAAAAAATTTGAAAACTTGAAAAACTACCCAGGAAGGGTGAATTATATGGGACGTTTTATGACAAAACTAGGCTTGCACTTTTTTAAAACCACTGCAAAATAGCATCAATTTCAAACCCACATATCATCAGAGCTAATTTTCAGCACTTATTGTCACATCTGTTCTGTATTTTATTCTGCCCTTTACACAAAGTTAGGTAACCATCAGGTTAACAACATGTAAAACTGAATGAAGGAGTATTTCTCCAGCATCAAAATTGCAATGTACCCGAAGGAGTCCTGTTGCTATCAGAATCTGCAGATGATTGATTTTTACTTAATTTATAATCAAGATATTGATATTCAAAGTCAGAACAATTTTCCAAGTAATTTCGTGCCATTCTATATTTTACAAGAGGTTCCATCCATTCTATATTTTAGAAGAAACTCCATTCAATGGATGAAACCTCTTCTTCTAAAATATAGAATGGTGCGAAACAACCAGGAAAATTGCTCTGACTTTGAACATCAATATCTTGATTATAGAGCATAGGTATGTATCTAACAGCTAGAAACAGAGGCCTCAGTAGTTGTGACCACAATTCATACATTAGCAGGTGGGCAATTAAAACAATGTAACCCAAATCAAAACTTACTGTTGATGGTATTTATTAAGTATGATAGAATGCTACCCATCCCCAATCACTGCCACTATAGCAACCAGGACGTTGGTCCCACCCCACCTAACCCTAGCAACAACCATACACCACCATACTATCTCACCCTACCACACCACACCCCACCCTACTACCTTGCACCACCCCATACCACTCCATCTGTACTAAAGAACAAATATCTGGCAATTATCATCATCACAAGCCGGCTGCAGTATTACTGAGTACCAGATGCTGTAGAGCCTCCACTAACAGCCATTGACAATTCATTGTTTAATGATGGTGTCAAACGTTTTCCAGTGCTCGATGTGTGATGATCTCTGACAGCCCTCTGTGTATAACGACACTACCACAGGACCATTTCCAGCCAACCCAATATCCATAGCCCACGTTGGGTTGCTCTTTGGTTTTACCATTCCTGTTGGGTTGTGTACTCCATAGCTGATTTGGTTTGTTTTTTACCTTGGCAGCCATAGTAACAGTGCCACCAACACTATCTGGTGCTTGTAGTACATATTCAAATGTAAGCACTGATTCAATGTCTGGATGAGAGAGAAACCATATTGAGAGCTGTGCTAGGCTATTAGCATACTTGATGGATATAACCATTAAAGTCTACTGTACCAGGACCATTTAAAAAAATAGTGAACCTGATAAAAGCGCTTTCAGGCGCCATGCTTACATTGTGTTTCTATCTGTTGCCATCGATCTGTAGCTGTAGACAATTAATATTGTTCCACTAACATCAGATTTTAATATACATGTAGCCAGCGTCCCAAACCTCATCAGTGTACAAAATGATTGCGAAGCTTTTTGTCTGCACCCCCACCTTCCTTCTCCTCTCCTTCCTTCTCCTCCTCCCCTTCCTCATGATACCCATGCCAGTTGTGTGCCCCCATCAGGAACTCAGCATTTTATTAGAATAATCTATCATCTACAGTGTAAATTGTCGCTAAATTTTTTTGCATTAATTTTAATGTTATCTTGAATTTTCTTAACAGCCAAATCATAAACTAAAATTTTGACTCAGCAGAAATGCTTTCATATTACTAGTAAAAGGTGGCACAAACAATAAATATTTAAAGAACTTCCTTTGTTTATTCGTTTAGTGACCTTTATCCATTTTATATAACTGATTTCTACGTATCTGATAGACGAATGTTCTTGAAACTAGCATCAGCTCAATAACACACATACTTTGGCTGAGTTGGTTTTACAGTGCGGTAAAACCCAGATGCGTTTTTAGGATTTATAGCTCAAAATCAGTACCTATGTGGTTAGCATCGCCATTTGGTACTGTGTCATTACGGAATCCACAAAGTCATCAGAATGTGTTTAGTCTATCCATGTGTTGTTTGATTCTAGCATTACACATAGCCTTGCTGTACAAAAAATGAACCCAACTGGGGGACACCAAAACACATAATACATTTTTTGTCAGTTTGGAAATGAATTGCATTTTAAAATCGTGACGCAAAATTGGTATTCATTTTTTGCAACCCCCCCCCCCCCCCCACATACACACACACACACTGTTTTTTTTCTTGATGATGCCTGCAACAGCGCACTCCCAATCTACAAATGCTAGCATAAGCACTAGCACTCCCAACACACCACCAGCTCACACAATAACAGCATATACACACCTGGTTACCCCACTGACACACTACCACACACTAACAGCGAATAGTACACAACTTTAATTTACACACACACACACACACACACACACACACACACACACTAATAGCTCAAAAATCTGCACACACTAGAACAGTGAACATAACAGTGAACACTACAAGTCCCACATACAGGGATTCTTTGAGGAAAAACCTTTGAGGGGAATTTTAAAATTTGTTGCTTAGGCAACTCCGAGAGTTTATCACTTATTGCCAAGGAGGGGCAACAATATGGCAAATGCCCTAACATGCACTTCATACCCATAATTATACCATACATGTAGTGTACATAGGTAAAAGTTGTGTTCTTAGCCTACCCTTATCAGAGGTTATCTGCCCCAAATATAGGGGTAGTGATCAATAGAATGGGCTAAGAATACCAACAGTTTCTTTTTATTTTCCTACCCTAAATGAAACACTCTAACGTTCTCCTCCGTGGCTGTAATAACATTCATTGCTTTGCAGTAGCTATTTTTATAAATCTACTGCATGCACCCCATACTCTTAATATTGGACTGTACTCTATCTACTCCACTTCTATCCTATCCCTTGTGAATTCAATTCAGGGGTAACCAGCCAAAAGTTATAGGTCTGATACAGAATGTTACTGCTGAACATATACGTTAACAGATCAGACAGCAGACTTGTTAACTTTTGGCTGTGTAGGTAAATAATTACACTGAAGCCAGTGTAAGTGCAAACCCACAATTGCTGTAATCAATTTAAGGTATATAAAGGTGGTTAGGTTTAAAAGCTAAAGTGCAGGGTAAGTTCAAATTTTTCCCATCCCTCCTTGGTAAGTGGAGCTAAAGGGGTGGGGGTAAATAGGATAGGGGATAGGGGGCGGGAGTAGATAGGATAGGGGATAGGGGGCGAGAGTAGATAGGATAGGGGATAGGGGGCGGGGTAGATAGGATAGGGGGCGGGGGTAGATAGGATAAGGGGTGGGGCAGATAGAATAAGGGGTGGGGGTAGATAGGATAAGGGGTGGGGGTAGATAGGATAAGGGGTGGGGGTAGATAGGATAAGGGGTGGGGGTAGATAGGATAAGGGGTGGGGGTAGATAGGATAAGGGGTGGGGGTAGATAGGATAAGGGGTGGGGGGTAGATAGGATAAGGGGTGGGGGTAGATAGGATAGGATAGGGTAGGGGGTGGGGTAAATTGGATATGGGTTGAAGGGTGGACAAGATAAGGGATGGTCCTATCCACCTCACACCTATATTCTAGATAGAAATCAAATATAGGCGGGGTGACCTAAGTCCTATCTGCACCCACCCCTTACACAGCCAAAAGTTATAGGTCTGATATCAACAGAGTGATACTATCATTTGCATCAGATCTGTTATATATATATGTTCAGCAGTAACATCCTGTATCAGACTGATAACTTTTGGGTGCATCCTATCTCCCACCCCCGTCCTGTCTACTATCTATACCCACCCCTTATTCTATCTACTCTCTACACAGCTAATTTTCTACACATTTGAACCAAATCGGCTACCGATCTTACGTGATTCACTAATGAGGTGAAAGAAATTTCCGATGCTATCCGATAATTTCTCGGATATGCCCACCCCTTATCCTATCTATGCCCCTACGCCCACCCCTTATCCTATCTACACCCACCCCTTATCCTATCTGCACCCACCCCTTATCCTATCTGCACCCACCCCTTATCCTATCTACACCCACCCCTTATCCTATCTAAAGTGGAAACCGTGATAGTTGAGTATAAATTTTTTCCCCTACTTCTCAATGTTTGAAATCAGTTTTATCAATAACGACTTGAGCTATAAAAATTCTAATAACCAGTTTCGTTGGCAAACTAGTTTTCCAAAAGAGTTTGAAATTCTAGCTTATCACGTGACACCTTACTTTCTATTTTGGGGAATTTGTGTTCCTCGTCCTGAAAAAACATTTTTAGCTGATTTCTTCCCTATTCGGAAACAGATCAGGCTAAACATTGCCATATAACTACCCCATATATAACTGCACTACTTTGTCGGGCCGAAAGTTGAATGCGCTAAACGGTTCGAGGACCGCGGCTGCAAATGTGTTGATTTAGAGGGAAACGCATCTAGCTGATTGTCGTGTATTGCGTTGATTTTTGGCTACCATACCTAAACAATGCATAGAAGACAGGTATCTGTATCTGAAACGCTAGTTTACCGAGAAGTTTCGTTTACTCTGCCGCTAAAATGTTTGCCTCGAACGTTGGCTCTCAAAAGTTAGCCATTTTCGGATGAATAACATTATAATTATTGACAGTATTGTGGTTATCGTGGTTATGATTGAGACCGAGCAAGTTGAAAACGGTTCTTTTCAGAACCAAACGGAGAGTCCATTAGGACGCAGGCTGCCACGAAGAGCTGGCAGACAGGGACCACCACATTGGGAAGGTTTGAAGCCAAGGAGCACTCCAAGAGGAAACCCTAAAGCGGCAGGTTTGCAGCGGCAATCGTTGTTTCGTGCCAGAAAGCTCGAGCTGGCGAGCATAGCTCGAAGGACTGCATCTGAGCTATCAGAAAGTGCAACCAAAGAACTTGCGTTAGCCGAGTACATGCAGACATTGATGCTAGGACACTCGCATTGAGGGGATTTCTCCAAGAAATGCAAAGAGAAAGGTCAACAAGATGCTTCTGATTTTAATGCAATCACCGTGAAAAGATGTGTTACTGCCTGGTGAGTAGTTGGAGTTACAATATGAATACATGCATACATGTACATTTATAAATGTTTATACACTTCATACCTTCCCAAGTGGTGGTCCCTGTCTGCCAGCTTTTCGTGGCAGCCTGCGTGCTAATGGACTCTCCGTTTGGTTCTGAAAAGAACCGTTTTCAGCTTGCTCGATCTCAATCATAACCACGATAACCACAATACTGTCAATAATTATAATGTTATTCATCCGAAAATGGCTAACTTTTGAGAGCCAACGTTCGAGGCAAACATTTTAGCGGCAGAGTAAACGAAACTTCTCGGTAAACTAGCGTTTCAGATACAGATACCTGTCTTCTATGCATTGTTTAGGTATGGTAGCCAAAAATCAACGCAATACGCGACAATTAGCTAGATGCGTTTCCCTCTAAATCAACACATTTGCAGCCGCGGTCCTCGAACCGTTTAGCGCATTCAACTTTCGGCCCGACCAAGTAGTGCAGTTATATATGGGGTAGTTATATGGCAATGTTTAGCCTGATCTGTTTCCGAATAGGGAAGAAATCAGCTAAAATTGTTTTTTCAGGACGAGGAACACAAATTCCCCAAAATAGAAAGTAAGGTGTCACGTGATAAGCTACAATTTCAAACTCTTTTGGAAAACTAGTTTGCCAACGAAACTGCATTATTAGAATTTTTATAGCTCAAGTCCTTATTGATAAAACTGATTGACGAGTAGGAAAAAAATTTTATACTCAACTATCACGGTGTCCACTTTACACCCACCCCTTATACTATCTGCTATCCATCCCCACCCCTTAAGCTCCACTTACCAAGTAGCAAGAGGTGCCATCCCTCCCTCCAATACACAGCCAATCGTTACCGATATTGGCTCAATGATGATGAACACAATAACCTTGGTACAATAATGATATCAAACATGACCCTTATTCGACCGCAATATGAATATATAAATGTCTCGCGCTTGTAGCAATATTGACCAATTAAGTCACGTGACATCGACGAGAGAAATTCGTTTGTGCGACAGTTTTTGTTGTACGTAAAGCTGTGCAATGCCTTTATGTCATAAAAATGGTTGTAACCATTACAAAATTCCCAGTAGTCGATGTTGTTTGACTTTTGAACTCTGTTACGCGGGAAAAATTATTATAAATGGCGCACAAAGGCTTTGTGTAAGGCTACGTTGCTTCGTGTACACATTAGAGGTACTGTGTTACTGAATTTGTACGTAGCGCACCATTACGCACTGGGAGATGTGTTTTTGCTGAATGGCCTGTAAGAACTTAGTGACTTATCGTTCAAAACGCTTAATTTAATATAGTATGGTTTGTGTAAAGCTAGCTTCATTCCTTTAGACATGTACGTTTTTTAAATTCGCTCGGTGTATTCTACGACGGTTTCTGCACTGGGAGATTATGTTTTGAACCCTTCGTATACCCGTCTTAGAGGAGTATGAATGAAATACACACAAATGTCGGGAAACGACACGTCAGGCCAACGAGAAGGGTTGTAGTCCCAAGCATCTTTTGGAGTCATGTACGGATCTGTTGTTATGCCTAGCATACCAAGTTTTTCATTATAGCGTGACTTCTCGACTGCATCAAGCTGCTTAAACGCATCCGATTGTTCAGCCATACTCAATAATGGCAACGCCTTTCTCAATAAACAATCAATCATGTCACATGCAAGTCACGCAATAATCTAATACTATAATTTCCATCGTACGTACGTACGTCCGTACGTACATCCGTACGTACGTACGTCCGCGTAACTCATTTATATACTCGGCCTAGCGCCTATTGGTTGCTAGGTATGTACGCGTACCTAGCTACCAATAGGAACGACCACCTCCCACACAAAAGGCGGTGCAATGACAGCTGGTTTCCACTTCACATTTAATATCTATTTTTTTTTCAATATTTCAAAGTGGGAGGGGGGGGGGGGGGGGGGGGGGGGGGGGGAATCTGCTTAAGTGCCGAAAGAATAAATGAAACGCTATTGTGGTTCGCTCTCAAGTCTCATCGTACAGGCCGAGAACATGTAGTTACTATCTGAAATTGCGCGGGCATGTTATAGAGGTTGCGTAGTAACCGTATGTTAGAACAGGTGATAGATTATATAAGCAACATTTGGTAAAACAGCCGGTAAAAAAAGAGGAGCTAGGAGGTAGACCAACTGTTCATCTGGCAAATGAATAGCGAGACGAATAATCAGCCCGTGATTTTTCACGGGGACACGCTAGTTTATTCATAATTGCGGTCGAATAAGGTCTATACTGATATAATATCTGTATTGGATCAATGTTGACATAGTAACTTGGAACAGGTTGATAACATCCTGGAGCAGTATTTGAGTATCATTTGTACATCAACCATGACATCAATATTGCTTCAATAATGATACACATATTACATAATAGCACCGCATCACTGTTAGGAAAGCGCGGGAGGGAGAGAAAGAACGAGCGTCAGCGCTCAGTGCTCCTGCCACTAACTGTCAAGCAGCTCAAGCAGCTCGTCGTCCAGCGACTCTGACGCATGCAAGAAGAAGAAGTTCAAGCGGCGAAAAAGGACCCACCACTCCAGGTCGCGCGAGACAGCAGCTTCCTCGACGCCCCCTTCACTACCATGGTCCCTACCCCCTCGAGGCGCGAAGTCAAGAGGATCAAGAAGGGTTAAGTATGCCCACTTTGAAACTTCTCTCTCCCATAGACGATCCAGGTTCCTCACTCCCTGGCGGGAAGCAAAGAAGGGCAAGTACAGACGCCAAGTCTCTGACCTCGGCAGCTGGCTGGAGGCGTGGCATATCTTTGTCGCCATCCGGGTCCAGATTGGCACTCAGCCACTGGAGCTGGTGAATTACCAGTCCATCATCTACCAGCTGTTCTCAGTGTACTCCGTCGCGGCATCCCTGAAGTACGACAAGCTCTTCAGGCAAGCTGAAGCCAAGAACAAGCAACAGACTCTTCGCTTGGATGCAGTGAAGACCTGCTGGTTTGGTGTGTCACGAATCTTCCATTTCGGACCAGACAACAACCCTCTGCCAACCCACAGATTGGGACTTCAACTGGAGCATCTGCAACACACTCCGAAGCTACAAGTGGCAGTCATCACCATGTTGAGCACGCAACCCACACACCATCAGATGAGGAGGTCTGTCAGAGGTTCAACCTTGGACAGTGCATCAAGAGAACAGAACGTGCCTTCTGCTACTTGTATATGCTGGGTCACAGGCTGCGGTGTGGAGCACCCCGCCAAGGCCTGCCCCCGTGCCACTCCTGGGACTATGTGAGCTCCAGCAAGCTCACGTGCCACTACAACGCGAGCTCAGCCTTTGAGCGATAACTGAAGGATCATCCCGACAAAGCGTGCGTCTCCTGGCTGCTCAATGGTATCAACAATGGTGTGTCACCGGCTACAATGGACCTCACATTCCTTTCACTGCACGGCACTACCACACCCAGAGATTATTGAGGTGGACCTGGGTGCATCCTAGGCCCATTTTCCCAACACACCCTAGAGCACCTCCCCACATCCGCAGTTCCAAAGAAAATGGCAAAAATGATTTTATCGCTAAAGAAGATTTCGCTGTCCATTACTCCACAATTGACAATGTGGTGGGGCCCCTTAGCAGATTTGAAAAAGAAGCCATGATGGCCAAGGTTGACCTATAATCTGCGTTCAGAATGGTTTCAATCCAGGCCTCTGGATGTGGTGAGAGCAGTACTACATTGATACCTGCCTCCCCTTTGGTCTTTGCTCGGCTCCCAGCATCTTCAAAAACTTTGCTAGCAGGACGCCTGCTCCTACATTGCCTTATCCACCTCTTGACCACAGTGAGGAGGCTCTACCACCATATCCATCTTAATTCTGAAGCCAGAGCTGACATGCGATAGTGGAACAGCTTCCTACCATCTTGGAATGGCATTTCTATGTTCCTCCCCAAAGTGGAACTGTGCAGAGTCCATCCAGTTGTACACGGATCCGGCACCTGTGGTTATGGGCCTACTTGGATGGGGCCTGGTTCAGAGGCAACTGGCAGCCACACCAGCAACTACCCAAACGGTTTGTACAGTGGCAGGAGCTATTTACCATAGTGGCAGCGGCCCACACTTGGGGCTAACTCCTGGCAGGACGGCACATCAGATTCAACTGTGACAATCTGCCCATTGTCCAGGCATGGACCAACCAGTTCTCAAAGAACCCAGGAGTAATGAAACTCTTAAGGACCCTGTTCTTCATTGCGGCCAAACAGCTTCACAGTCTCCCTGGTGCACCTCCAAGGCAGACAGAATTCAACCAGATATCACGTTTCATTTCCCTCGCCCCCCAGGCAAACCAGCTCCCCACACACCAGAGCCTCAAGAGCTGGCAGAGCTCTAGAAGGTCGCCTGAGACCTCCTCCACAGAGCTGTGGCCCCTCCAATGTCCACCTCCTACAGGGCAGGGATGAGGAAGTACTACGCCTTCTGTCACAAATTTAACCTGACCACTCCGCCAGTAACCAAGCACTCCATCAACCTTTTTGCTTCATATCTCAGTCAAATGCTTCAGGCCAACACTATCCTGGTGTACTTGGCAGCTGTCACCCACCTCCACCTTGCTCGTGGGTTTAGCAGTCCAGCGCACAGCAACCCAACATTGAACCTAGCCATCAAAGGCATGCAACACTCTCAGTGCCCAGCACATCTCAGGCCCTGCCTCTTACAGTTGAGATGTCTGGAGACACTAGAGACCGATCCCCTGAGAAGGCACAACAGAGAGCAGCCCTCACATTTGGTTTCTTTGGGTTCCTGAGGGTCAGCGAATACACCTTGGCTACCAGAGGCGGATTCGACCCCACACCCCATGAGAAGCAATATCACCTGGGTCAAGAATGGTGTTCATTTTCTCATCAAGAAGTCAATGGCTGACCAAATTAGACGAGGTGCTATCGTATCCATGGGCTACACTCACTGGGCATCTTGCCCAGTCACTGCGCTGTGCTGCAAGCCTACTGTGAGCATGGCAGCACCAACAGCACCCCCTTTTTCACTTTCACACTGGTTGCCCACCCACCTCAAGAGCAATGAGAGCTATCCTGCAAGACTCACTGATCAGGATACCTCCAAGTATAACACTCACAGCAGCCTCAGGATCAGAGCAGCAACAGCTGCACACCCAGGGCTCTCCACCATCCAGCGGCTGGGGTGTGGTATGGAGTAGTACCACCAACACCACCTATACCTGGTGCCCACTGGCAAGTCCTTCAGACACAGCTATGGTAGCATCAGCACAATGACCACCCCCTGTACACACACACACGCATGCACATGCACACACACACACACACACACACACACATACACACACACACACACACGCACACACACACACACACACACACACACGCACACACACACACACACACACACACACACACACACACACCCAGCTGTATTTTCATTTTGTACTACCACCTGGAACCAATCATCCAAGAATGAATCCATTTGGGAATTTCGGTTTCACTTGAACGGCACACTTTGGGTTTCTACCCTAACCTAGCCGCCTTAACGTGACCAGTGTCATGGTGTGGCAAACTGGTGACCCAATGGTAACCATGTTAACCCTTGGTCCCTGTCAGGCTCAGTGGTGGGAGGGGTCATGCAGCACACCTGACTGGCCGATTGTCACCTGCCCCCTTACGGGCAAAAACAATTGAAATTGCATTAGAGTTAAGCACACATTAATATTGTACAAAAATGAGCATCAATTAGAATATAGTACGCGCGTGATGTTTTAATGCTCCGCGCTACGATTCACATTTCTCTTTCCTGAGGTGTATTAATCATGAAAAGGGGGGAAAGAAGCAAAGAAAAACTTGGGCTTCCAAAAGGTACTGCTCTTCAATTCCATTTTTTTATTATTATAGGAGCCGCGATTGAGTTTCCTGCTAACTTTGCCGCGAGACACTCGAAAGTGGATGGCGGCAGATTAACTACAAATTCGAAGGTAGCTTACTTTTGCCTATCAATGTGTGTGAGTACATGTTCTCTGTTGGAGAGTGTACGATGTAGTACGAGATGCCTACTGTACGTCGATCTGAGGCCGGCCATTCTCGAACACGGGTATGGTTAACTCCCGTTTGTGTATGATCTTTATTGGTGTTTGTCTCAATCCAGCTCTCACAAGTGGTTAGGTAAGTTGTGCATAGCTTAACTCGCTACGTAGCATCCATTACAGCATTGCAACGTGTAAGCATACTCTCTATCGCTTTGCACAAGTCCATAGAGGTAAGTACATGACCAATTGAACGGTGTTATCATATCGTGTTCGTTTTTAAACAGGTTGCGTATCATGATCAGTTACGAGATACCTCTGCCGTCAACCTGTCGAAAGGACTACAGAGGCGTACAGTTTGCATCACCATTGCTTGTGTTTGTTCGTGTATGTTTGATGAAAAGAAGTTTACAAAATTATCAACCTGATACAAGGGAGGGGATGGGGGGGGGGGGGGGAAGGAAAGGTGATGGTTATACGGTAGTGCACGGTTAGCCAAAGCCACGCTATTTAACGAATTCATAGCTATCATTCTTGATCCAACAATGCCAGCCCATCCTTGGGTCAATATTGCACATGTATCATGATTGGCCCAAGGATGACTCATGAACGGGCCATCTTGTTATCATCTACCGATCGGATAATGATGTATCATGCATGCTCCAACTTCCCCAAAAACGTTGATGCACGATTTATTGGGCCAATAATGATGTCATCCTGACCCAATACTGAGTCAATATTGGTCCAATCGTTAGTTTTTGGCTGTGTAGGGGAAGAGGGATGGGGAAATTCTGAACTTACCCTGCACTTAAGGTTTTCTCTAACCCCCTTTATATACCTTGAATTGATTGAAGTAATTGTGGGTTTGCACTTACACGTTATTGCATGGTTTCAATGTTATTAATCAGTGAACCCTACCTAACCCATGAGTTGAATTCATGTCAAGGGGCTTCACATAATGGCAAACTGGTCGCTCTGATGTGCTCTATCTTTTAGAATAGTTGCATGCACACACATAAACTTTCTGATTCTCCCCCCACCTCCCCCCCCCTCCCGCAATTCAGGACCGCAGTATATTGCCACAATCATGACCTCATCCTTTGATAAACCCGTTTGTACTGTCTGAAAGCACTGCACATATAGCTATGTAAAAGTTAGGAGCGCATATTTCCTGACATATAGGCCTATACTAATAGGGGTGGTCCGGGTGAGGGTCAAATTATTTAATGCTTGAATATCCTTTTTGCTTCTGTCTTGTGTCTTCTTGGGTTCATTTACATGTATTCTACTAGTATGCTATTCTTTGTGTTTTAGCATACTGGCTTCATCACACCTGGGAAACATCAGCTAGTACAAAGCAAACATCGGGCAACATGGCCACCATGTCATCAAGCATATAGATGAGTTAATGTTGTCCTGCACAGCATTCATTACTGCATACACACCGTCACACATGTAACCCACAGATACTAACACTGTGTACACTCTAAACTCACAAAACACATTCTGAATCCTGTATTACTCCCTCAATGCACCTAATAACATTTTTCACCCCCCCCCCCCCCCCCCCCAACATGTGTGTACACTCCCAGCACATACAACTCATCAGCATACACACCCAACTCATACTCTCCACCAACCACACATGTACACCAGTACACACTACAAAACAGTGTGCACATTCCGAATGACTCTACACACCAGCATAGTTTCATTGATGGAGCTGGAGTGCCCTGCCCACTCCCATGTTTTTGCCCCCTCTTTGGCAGTGAAGGGATAACAAGTGACACAACCCATGCACAGAATTGTCTTGCTTGGTGTAAATTGTTCCTAAAAGTTTCAACTTAACATTTGTCTCCTCCCCTCGCTAATGTGTTTTTCTCAAAGATAGGTTGTGTCACTTGTAATCCCTTATTAATGCTGTCTAAATGCTCTCGTATGCTGACAGTTGTACCTGCGCATGTAAACTATGAGTTGCCCTGTCCCCCTTTGCGAGTTTGACTGATAAGTATGTTGTTTGCCCATAAAGGGGGCAGGCAGCAGCCGGCCAGTCGGGTCTGCCAAGGGGTGCTGACCCCCCACCGCTGAGCCTAACTGGGACCAATGGGTAACGCTGGTTACCATTGGGTCGGTCAGTGCCACACCATGACGCTGGTCAAGGTTAAGTGGTTAGGTCAGGGTGTAGAAGCCCGAAGGGTGCCGCCCAAGTGTAACCCCCAAAATGGATTGATTTCGGACTGA
This sequence comes from Eunapius fragilis, assembly GCA_963681505.1. NCBI lineage: Eukaryota > Metazoa > Porifera > Demospongiae > Spongillida > Spongillidae > Eunapius > Eunapius fragilis. The sequence goes on from OY811985.1 coordinate 1,389,993, forward strand.
TTGGTTCCAGGTATGTGTGTGTAATGCTGGTACAAATAAGTGTGTTCAAGTGTGTGCATATAAGTGTCATTGTGCAGATGCAATAGTTGCTGTGTCTGAAGGATGGGTTAGTGGATGCCGGGTGTAGGTGGTGTACGTGTTGCTGCTCCATCTTCCCAGCTGCTGGATGGTGGATGTCGGGAGACCTGCTTGTGCTGCTGCTGTTGCTGCCCCAATGCGAAGACTGTGGGTGTTGTACCTGGAGGTGTCGTACCCACCTCTCAGGAGAAGGTTTCGCAGGGTAGCTCTCATAGCCCTCGCTGTGAGTGGGCCTCCAGTCTTAAAATGAAAGAGAGAGGAGTCTGGTGGTTCTTTGCACTGGTCAAAGTAGGCTTGCATCATGGTGACTGGACATGATCTATGACCAGTGTAGCCTATGGATATTGCCGTGCCTCTCCCAACCTGGTCTGTCTTTGATTTCTTAATGAGAAAGTGCATCCCATCTTTGACCCAGGTGATGTTGCTCATTGTAGGGTGGAGCCTGGGGTCAAATCTGCTCCTGGTGGCGACAGTGTACTCGCTGACCCTCAGGAATCCAAAGAAACCGAAGGTCAGAGCTGCTTTCAGCATCAGTCGGTCATGTTTGCTGAAAGGGTCAGTCTCGAGTAGCTGCAGTAGTTCCTCCAGCATCCCGGTAGTGATAGGTAGTCTCTTGGGCCTGAGGTGTACCGGACCTTGAGATCTCTGTATGCCTCGGGTGGCTAGGTTGAGAGTTGGGTTGTTGCTTGTTGGGCTCCGAAACCCGTGGGTGAGGTGGAGGTGACTGACTGCAGCGAGGTACACCTGAATGGTGTTGGCCTGGAGTGTATGGCTGAGGTAGGCTGCAAACAAGTTGATGGCGTGCTTGGATCCTGGCAGGGGGGCGATGCCGAGTGTATTGCAGAAGGTGTAGTACTTCCGGATTCCAGCCCTGTAGGTGGTTGATGTTGAAGGGGCCACGCCTCTGTGCAGGAGGTGCCTCAGGTGCCTTTCTAGAGCTCTTCCAGTATGTGGGACACTGGTGTTGGCTGCTGGTTGGCCTGGGGAGCAAGGGAAAAGAAACGTGAGATCTGGTTACGGGATAGTGCATCTGCAATGCAGTTCAGTCTGCCCGGGAGATGTTTGAGGGCGACTGTAAAGCTGTGCTGTGCAGCAATAAAGAACAGTTTCCTCAGTAGTTCCATTATACCAGGATGCTTAGAGGACTGGTTGCTCCAAGCCTGCACTATGGGTAGATTGTCGCAGTTGAACCTGATTCGTCGGCCCTCCAGGAGGTGGCCCCATGTGAGAGCGGCTGCCACTATGGCGAAGAGCTCCTGCCACTGAATGGAACGTGTGGGGAGCTGCTGGTGTGGTTGCCAGTCGCCTCGGAACCAGGCTCCATTGAAGTAGGCCCCATATCCCAGAGAACCAGATGCATCTGTGAACAACTGGAGGGAGTCGGCGTCACTCCACTCGGGTGAAATAAACATGGCAACGCCATTCCATGATGGCAGGAAGCTGTTCCACCATCTTATATCTGCCCTGGCCTCGGAGTTGAGACGGATGTGGTGGTGGAGCCGTCTTGCTGTTGTGGATAGCTGGATGAGCCTACGAAGGAATAGGCGCCCTGCTGGAACTACCTTGGCTGCAAATGAAAGCTTTCCTATGAGAGAAAGCAGTTCTCTCTTGGTGACTTTGTGTAGCCCAAGCCATGACCTGGTCAGGGATGATATTTCCTGCAGCTTCTCTGGTGGCAATCTAAGCTGCTGCAGTGAGGAGTCCAGGACAATGCCGAGGAAGGTGATGCAGGTCGCTGGACCTTCACACTTTTCGGTGGCCACTGGAACTCCCAGTCTCTCGCAGAGTTGCATCATGGTGGTCATGGACTCCTGGCAGGTGGGCTGTCCTGGAGGTCCAACTAGGAGGAAGTCATCCAGGTAGTGGAGTAACGTTGCTCCGTAGTTGTTCTCCAGGATCCAGTGCAGAGCGCTGGCGTAGTTGTCAAAGAGACTTGGGGCTGAGCGAAGACCAAACGGGAGACATGTGTCGACATAGTACTGCCCTCTCCAGTACATGCCAAGAAGTTCCCAGTCTACGGCTTGGATTGGAACCATCCTGAATGCCGACTTCAGGTCCACCTTGGCCATCATGGACCCCTTCTTAAATCTGCTGAGCAGGGCTACAGCGTCGTCTAGCGTGGAGTAGTGCATTGAGAACTCATCCTTCAAAATGAAGTCGTTGATGCTGAGTCCTTCCGGTGCTGACAGGTGAAGGATCACTCTCCATTTTCCTTTTTTCTTTGGGACTGCCCCAAGCCCGGATGTGCGGAGGTTCTTGAGGGGGGGCTGGCAAAAGGGGCCCAGGATGCGTCCTGATTCCACCTCTTTCTGAGTTCATCGTCCACAACTTCAGGGTGCTGTAGTGCAGAGGTAAGGTTGCGTGCTGTGTAGGAAAAATGCGGACCATTGTAGCCAGTGGAAACACCGTTGTCGATGCCATTGAGTAGCCAGGAGACCCAGGCCTTGTCCGGATGTGCCTTCAACTCGTGCTCAAAGGCTGAGCGTCGTAGTGGAGTGTGAGCTCTATGGAGCTCACGTAGCTCCCGAAGTGACCCGGGTGCAGGCCTTGGCAGGGTGATTCCCACTACAGCCCGTGACCGAGCACTTGTGGGCGAAGGTACATTCTGCACCCTTTGTACACTTGCCGAAGTTGAACCTCCGGCAGATCTCCTCCCCTGATGGTGTGTGGGTAGCATGGTGAGAGCTGCCGGATGAGCCTCCTGGGTGTGTTGATGGTCCGACGCCGGTAGATGTTGTCGTCCGTGGGTTGGTGGGGGGTAGCGGCCTGGAACGAAAGGGCGGATTGGTGACGCACCACACCAGTAGATCCTCCTTTAGCGCATCCCATCGGAGGGACTGTTGCCTGTCCCTGGCTGCGGCCTGCCTGAAAAGCTTGTCATACTTTAGGGCAGCTGCAGCAGAATGTATGGCAAACAGCTGGCAAACGATGGATTGATATTTCACGAGCTCCAGGGCTGTTGCGGGGGCGATTTGGACCCGGAGTGCAATGAAAATGTTCCACGCTTCCAGCCAGCTCCCCAGGTCGCAAACCTGTCGCGTGTTCTTCTTTTTCTGCTGCTTCCCGCCAGTGACAGTGAGAAGGTCGTCTACAGGAGAGAGCAGTTTATCAAATCGCGCGTACTTACCCTTCTTAATTTTGCGCACTTCGCGCCTCGAAGGAGTGGGAACCATCGCGGTGAAAGGGGCGTTGAGGAAACTGCTGACCCGCAATCGAGAACGCCTCCTGCGCTTCTTGTCCCGGGTTCGTCTCTTGTCCCGCTAGTCCCGCTTGTGGCGCCTCGACTTCCGCTATCGTTTGTCCGATCGCGAATCAGAGTCGCTGGACTCTGACTCGGACGAACTGCTGGAGTCGGAGCTGCTACTGGAACTGGAGCTGGAGCTGCATGCTGCTACTGGAGCTGCTCTCCGGTGAAGGGGATCGCTGTCTATGACGTTTTTTCCCCGCGGATCCCCAGCAAAAAGTTCTTGGACAAGATTCCTGCCCAAGATCTTGACCAACTTGCCCAAGATCTTGACCAACTTGCCCAAGATCTTGACCAACTTGCCCAAGATCTTGACCAACTTGCCCAAGACTTGCCCAAGATCTTGCCCAAGGTGCCAAGATTATGGCCGGCCAATTTCTGGCCAAGATCTTGGCCAAGATCTTACCCAAGATATGGCAAGATCTCAGCCTCCTGGCAAGATCTTGTCCTCCTGCCAAGATCTTGCTCTTCTTGGCAAGAACCTTGCCCAAGAACTTTTTGCTGGGGGAGCCACTCTTGGCCTTTTGGGAGCTGTGTTTGGTCGCTGTTATCCGCCTGCTGTGGAGACCTGGTAGCCCGACGCCCGCTGGGGCGTCGTCGGTAGTCCGTCTCGATCTCCGGCGCTGGGTGATCGTAGCTAGGCGTTTCTGACGTCTCCTCCGAACCGCTTGCCGATGTTCCACTGGGAACTTCGGGAACTGAGGCGGCTGCACCCTCCGCTCCGGCGTCCGGTGTTTCGCTGGGAACATCGGATGGGTTCGCCGCATCCTCATCACCCTCGGACTCGGAGGAGGTCAGCTGGCGGTTAGCGTGACCTCGCGGCCTCGTGGTGCGGAGTCCGGACGAGCCCTGTACGTAGCTTGCCTCGTGCTGGAGAAGGCGTTCCACGAGGGCGACTTTGGTACCGGTCGTGTCGAGGTTGGCCTCCGTAAGCTTGGCGCGCAGTGCCTCGTTAGTGAGGCGCATTAATGCTTGACGTGCCATGGCGATTTAAGCGATTCAGGCAGCAGTGCTTTACATGTAGCTGAATGTAAGACTGAGTGATGCCCACCAACCACCACTGTTTATATATGCATGGACCTGGAACCATATCAGTTTAGCAGTGTCATTGAGGGGGTAAAAAGGTGTGATGGTTTGAATAGAGGTGAGGGTTATGCTTTGCTAGACCTATAGGCTCCCTTATTAGACACATTTGGTCTCAATAGAGGTGAGAGTGTCCTCAGAGATTTTCCAGACATATAGGCTCCGATCCCATTTACCAGACATTAAACCAAGTTTAGTACCTAAACAAATACATAACAGCATGTACACATCAGGTTACCCCACTGACACACCAGCACCGCATATAGCCGGCCAACATCGTTAGTACAACACCACCATAAGTTTAATTTACACACACACACACACACACACACACACACACACACACACACACACACACACACACACACACACACACACACACACACACACACACACACACACACACACACACACACACACACACACACACACACACACACACACACACACACACACACACACACACACACACACACACACACCCACACACACACACACACACACACACACACACACATACAATAGCTCTACACATTGGCAACACTAGAGCAGTGAACATAACAGTGAACACTACCACCAGCACACAGTCCCACGACCATGTCTTGAGTACAACACAATAACCTCTCGAAGCTCATCGGTCAAGAGTGTAACCTACCAGGCCACCATACCTACACACCATCACATGTACACAGGCAATCATCACCTACACACTATGATGACATACCAGTACACTTCACACATGTACTAAGATACTCAGTAGCAAAAAAAATGACCAGATGGCTGGATGTTATATTTTTACATGTACATGCACCTGCATTGCTACACACTCTAAGGAAGGAAAAGTTTACATAAACACCCACAACTAATCATTACATTGTTCTTATCTAAAAGACCACCTCCTGTGTCAGCTTTGCCTTCACCATTGTCCGAAGTTCCATACCAGCACCTTCTGTAACTATCCACATTCACATGCGCAGATCATACATCACCAAATACAAATGTCAAGCACACCACAAATCTACATGCATGCATCACATGAAGTCTGCAGAGCCTTGTAGCTACTCGATGACCACACAAAGCCTGCAATGTCCCTTCTATTTGAGTTGTTGCTGAAGTTTTTTTTTCATGCTGGCTGTATCACATTGATCATACTGCCACTGAGGGAGTATTATATGTAGGGTAGGAAAAATAAATAATGTAAGTGTTCTTACCCCTTTATGTGGGGCAGATAAGGGTAGGCTACGAACCCAGAACTCTCACCTATATGTTCATGTAAGGGTACATGTATGAAGTGAACTGCATATGTTGTTGTTACATATAGTGCATGCCTTTGGTGTGCATATGTGTGTGTATGGATTGGTATATGGGGTGTGGGTAGGGCATTTGCCATATTGTTGCCCTCTTTGGTAATAAGTGATACAACCCTCTGAGTTAATTAGCAAAATTTTTAAAAAAATTCCCCCCATGAAGGTTTTCTTCAAGGAAAGGTACCTCTTTATTTGCTCAAAGCAATGACGCAATTAGCATTTTGACCATAGCAAGAAGAGTGTATACACTATGAGGGATGATTAGTACTGGTCAGAGGGAATTAAAACTGTGCGAACTGAAGCAACAAAAGAATATGAAAAGCAACACTAGCACTGTACAAATGATTTGTTATACGATAGTGTATTCTATAGCGTACGTATATACCCCTTAAATATACGCACCTGCGTATAGAACCATATACACGGGTGCGTATATTGAAATATAACCGATCACGTGACATTTATGGTCGCTTGGCAAGCCTATTCACTTTGTGGCTTTCTTGTCGGTCACCGTATACTAAGCGCTTCGTATTTGTCGTACTCCCACCCCTCGTTCCCGATCCGATTTAGAATCTAATTGAAATTTTAATAATTTGCACAGAACATAACACATAGGGACAACGGCGTGACGTCACATCCGTGTTATAGGCTCGTTTCGCTTAATTAGAGGAAAGGTCAGCTGAATACATACAGAAGATCGTTGCAGTCTGAGTGAGGTAGAGGAAGCTGATCTGGCAGTATCTATTTGAGGGAGATAGCTATAGTTATTTGAAAGAGAGAGAGGGGAATTGTGTGAAATGGGTGAGTTGTAGGCCTACATGCGACTTTACTGGTTGTACCGTGGTGTCCGTGTACGAGTAGATATTTGAGAACATGAGCCCTTATTGCGTTATAATGTTGTTCCTACGTGCCTTTCTAGCTGATCTGGAAGTTTTTGACTCAAAATAAGATTGTTGTAGATACTCGTACCCACCACGTGTCTATTGATGGTGGTACCTGTTTTGACCTTAGTAAACATATTTGCTCGGAAGATTTTGTCCTCAATACGACATAGTGATTGAAATGTGCCCCTGTTTTTGTTCTACACATTTATAATGTACCGTTTTGGAGAAAATAGGCTTTAAAGATCACCTATCTTAGACATGTTTTCTTTTCAGTCGCTCGTTTTAATTTAGGACGCTGAGATGCCACGCAAGTTCAGACTAAAACATGTACAGACACTTGGAAAAAGAAACTTAATAAAAATAATTATTCTGCACTCATGCAGCTGTACTGTCATTTATACAAAAAAAAAATGTGTGTCAAGCAGGTACATTGCAACCAAGCAGTATCATCGTTCCTATAGTTGTTCCAATGGAGAGCCATTGGAGACAGTGAACTGTTAGTTTATATGGATCAGGTTTGCAATGTGGATGTGTTGTACACTAATTTATATTTTCATGCAGTGCCTTGAAAAGGAGTTCATAGGCTACTTGAAGGAGTGGAAAGAAAGTGTTGAAAGTCGTCCTGGCTGAGAAAGCTATGATGTGTTAGCAAAGAGACATTGGAAGGTTTGCACATTTCAGGTCAGTAACTTTCTTTTTATTTTATTTCACATGATAATATGGGACAGTGTCCAGCAGAATCACCCTTCTGGCTAGTTTTTCAAGTTTTCAAATTTTTTGATTTTCCTTGAACACCCATGAGCTTCTGTCAAATGGTCCTTACGCATCCTAAATCGGACTATCCATCACAAAGTTATTAGGCACTGAATTTATAATTAGCCATACATTTCAATGCGAGCGTTACTTTTCTTTTGCTTGTTCTGGAAATTTTGAAAAAGTACCATAAGGGTGATTTAGCTGGACACTGTCCCATATATTGCTTTATATATATATATATAAAGCAATATATTATCATGTGAATTGCAAATTGCCAAAATAGTTTTCAAGTGGATCTTGATTAAAACATGAACTTAAGATATATTGTCTGCTGACTCCTTGCAGGTAAGGAGTCAGCAGACAATATATCTTAAGTTCATGTTTTAATCAAGATCCACTTGAAAACTATTTTGGCAATTTGCGTTCTTGTGGAGGTTGGTGTGATAATCCCTCTGTCAAATCTGCTCTGGAATCTGCTCAGTCTCTGAGAGTTCAAGGTTCGCTTGCCGTGATGCCAATACAAGGAAACTCAAGCCTTAAAAGGCGTCTTTTTCATGGCACTGCATGAAGTTATTGAAGACATCCCACTGCCTAAAAGACCTCGGCAAAAACAATGATACTGATCAAATCCACATGTTTCAGCATACATGATCAAATCCACATGTTTCAGCATACACATATACATGTTATAAATGTTATAGTTTGCTAACTGCCTTCTTTATTTATGTACAAGTACACATTTAATCTCTCTTTGCCAGTTCTTTTCTAAGTGCCTTCTTCCTTTTGGTTGTCTGCTTTGATGCACGCTTGTACTCCTCTAGCCAAAGTGATGCAATTCCAAACCCTCGTATGGTTATACATTCAATAGATCAGAACAAACAAAAGCAGGCATCATTGACACTGAATAGTCCACCTCGATCCAAAATCTTAATCCACTCAATAGTATATACGCATAAAAGCTAGTTTCGTTCCCAACTACAGCCATATTGGATAGGCAATCTACAAATTCAGTAGCCTTTTTACCCTCTTTTAAAAAAATCTTTCATGGTTTTCATGGCTACATATCCGCTGGCATAACGTAATGCATTTTCCCCTTCACAACCCATGGCGACTCTATGTTTTGGTGCAGGTTGACATTCTTGCCCAGCTGATTTGTAGTGTAACAGAATAAGGAATAAAATTAAAGACTTTCTATTGACGCTTTGCATCGCGATGCGTACGACTTTAATTGCAGGAAAGTGAAGCTCAGCAAACAAGGCATTCCACAAATCGGTGACAGTCTTAATAGATAAGACAAATAACCATCTGAACGCCATTTTTGTTTTCAAGCTTATTTTTTTACGCATTGTTTTAACCAGTTTTTGGCAAAAGTTACCAAATGCCTGCGCTTTCCAGCTCCTTCGCATATCTGCATAAATTCAGAAAGAGCAGATTCACACCCACTGTACTTGTCCATAACGCTTCGTACGGCACTTAACACAAGGTTTTCCTCTTCAGAATCAACAGTCGACAAAGCCATCTTTAACCTGCAATCTTAGTCAATTAGTATTTATTCCATGGTTATGGGGTTACATCCGAAACGAGCCTATTACCATTGAGAGCCTGGTGTTGCCAATCCCTATGTGTTATATCTATGAACAGAACAACAAACTAACAGTCCGAGGTGGCATTCAGCATAACTTCGTTCCAAGTCGCCTGTACAGAACAACAGCTGTGAATTCTTATTGTCAAAATTATTTAACTCACCGCATATGTATCCTCGCGAACTGTCGTGTTGATACAACAGAGGGTTCTTGTGTAGATTAGCCCCCCCCCCCCCCCCCCCCCTTTTAACTTTAGTACCCCCCTGTCTTTCACGGGATGGTATGCAATCAAATCTAATCAACAAGTAATTTACACATTTACACTATTACACAATATTACTGAAATCATATCTCAACGATAGTCAAAAAAAGGTATATAAGCTTGAGCGTGTAGTGTTCTCGCCATTCAGAAGTTGATTTTCATGGCGCAAGCAATGTTACCTCCTTGGCTGGTTGGAAATCTATCGTACGGAGACTTTTTTGTGTGGCTGTTAGTGATGGTCTTTCTGCAATCCACTGGGCCCAAAGACATCACCTCCTTCCTGACAGCAAGAATTGTCCTCATTGTGGAAGGGGTATGAATCTTGCGGATAGAGGAACAGGTCCAGAAGGATTGGGGTGGCGTTGCCCTAGAAAAGGGTGTCGAAAGGAGGTATCTTTGCATGTCAGAACATTTTTTGAAGGTAAATAGATGTGTACTTGCAATTTGTCGAGTTATAGCAGTTGTAACACTATCAGGCAGTCACCTTGAAATTGCAACAATCCTTCGAATAATTCATCTTTGGTCGACTAAAACACCTGTAGGGAAGATGGCTTCAGAACTCTCTGTAAGTTCTCAGTCTATAATTTCGGTAATTCAACATCTGGCTAATGATTACCTGCTACATATCATTGCAGATATCAAACAAAACTTCTATTGATTGGTACAACTTTGTGAGGGACATTTGCGCACAATATTTTATTGACCACCCTTGTGTAATTGGAGGCCCAGGTATAGAAGTGGAAATTGACAAAAGTAAGTTTGGTAAACGGAAATACAACAGAGCAAGGCAAGTGGATGGTCATTGGGTTTTTGGTGGAATCGAAAGAGTGTCTGGAGAATGTTTCTTGGTAGAAGTACAACAACGAGATGCCAACACACTTCTTCCACTGATAGCTCAAAACATCCGCCCTGGTAGTATAGTTTACAGTGACAAATGGAGCTCATACAACCCGTTATCAGCCAGTACCTGGTTGAGGCATCTTACTGTCAGCCATTCCTTACATTTCGTGGATCCACAGGGGCACATACACAAGGAGTAGAAGCTATGTGGAGCTCTTGCAAGCATATGTTACACGAGGAAAGGACCATGCACTCAAAACTGTTTCCAACTTACCAGCCAGAGTACATGTGGAGGAGACGTTTTGGAGGCCATACAACCTTTTCTAACATATTACTACACATAGCTGAATAGTATCCACAATAGGTTGAGGATAGTGTTGCATACCTTTATTTTTTTACTATCCGCTTTACCTTTGTTTTGACTAATCAGTGAGATATGATTTCAGTAATATTGTGTAATAGTGTAAATGTGTAAATTACTTGTTGATTAGATTTGATTGCATACCATCCTGTGAAAGATGTAGAAGATCTATAGCTTCCTGATGGGACATATATTTCAAAGCATAACCTTTCTGACTGCAAGACACGGGGGTACTAAAGTTAAAAGGGGGGGGGGGGGGGGGGGGGGGGGCTAATGAACACAAGAACCCAACAGTGACATTGAAATGAAAACGAAATTGGCAACACTTACCTTTCTAGTCTCGTTTGATCTAGCAAATTGTGAACAGTTGGGAAAGGTAAAGGAGGTTAAACGCTTACCGGACCTGTCAACAACAAATCACGATGAAACTGTCTGATAATCCCGAGTGTCCGGATTCGTCCAACACGTAGCCAGTTACATGAACAACTTTAGACAAATGGACGAGTATAGCAGCACTTCGCAAAACAAGAAATGACATATACCTTTTTCTACCGCGCTCTGTTGTGCCAGTTTTGGTTGTTCAACGAGAACACTTGGGACATGCCAATGGTGAGATGTGATTAGCAACACCGTTTCTCGTTAACTAAGTCTTACCATTCAAACAATACGCTGATCTCAAGAGACCATTTTCAGACAAGTAAATAAAAAACATTCTCTATGAGAAAGTTGGTGGCATATAGGATTTGAAGGCAATATTGGTGTAAAAAGGAAGGAAACAAGGGTCTAATAATAAGGGAAAATGGAATAGTCCTATATTTAGCACATGAACAACATACTATATCCTACATATAGAAATGTGCTAAATATAGGACTATTCCATTTTCCCTTATTATTAGACCCTTGTTTCCTTTCTTTTTACACCAATATTGCCTTCAAATCCTATATGCCACCAACTTTCTCATAGAGAATGTTTTTTATTTACTTGTTTCATTGATTTTTATTCATACCCGATTATGAGCCGTATAGCATGTTAAGTAATCCATCGTGATATGAGAGGGAGGTTGTAAAGGTACGACATACCTTTGAGTGACCTTAACTCTTTTCGCCGAGCGAGATGCACGTTCAGGACTATGGCAATATCGCTGTCTTTTTTCAGGATCTGCTCGATACATTGCACGTCGAGAGGTCCGTTCCTTTTCAGGATCTGAGGGGGCTTTAAGGGGCGGCCGAAATAGATTGTCGCCCCCAGCGCGTAGTCTCGTACCCAGACCCAGATTCCCAACAGCTGCGGATGGATTACATCACCGCTACGTGGAAAGAGGGTCTGGCGAAATGCCCAACAAAAGTCGTTCTAGGGTAATAAATGATACGTCATCAAACACGGTGCAATATGACGTCGCATGGTGTTAGAAACGTCATTTAGCTCCGTATAGATTGAGTATCATGATTTTAATTGATCGGAAATGCTTCGCTGCAAGCTTTGTGTAGATCCCGTCTTGTGTTCCAAAAACAGGAGGCAGCTTGCTAGCCTATCATCAAAAAATTGCAGAGCAGTACTGACGGATTTAGCTTGCGAATGTGGGCAATCAAAAAGCAATGTTGCAAAGGACTACGGAGAAGGCTATCTGTGCAAAAAGTGCTTCAATGCAATTGCCAAGTACTCAGCCCTTCAAGAGGAAGTCCAGAACCGTAAACGTGAGCTGCTGTCAAAGTTGTCTCGTCACGTGGGTTCATCGGCTACGCATGAAACGCAAGGCACAAAGCGATCGGCCGATACTGTTCCTCACGCCGCACATGCTGTCAAAGTAGGTCCGGATTAGGCTATTTCCCATGGTAATATTTCCTCTCTATATAGGTTGTTGTTATGTATCAAGATTATGAAAAGAAGTACAATCTGTCTCCAACAAGAGAACCAATTGGGAAGTGCTTAGGTCGTAACGCGAAGCGGGCATTTGCGAAGCATTCATTGGAGTCTCCAGCACTGCTCGAACATTTTCTGCTTCGAATCAATAAGATCATTCGTAAAGAGATGAGTCAGGTTCTTCGTGATACTGCATACACCATTAAAAAAGCTCAACGAGAAACTATGACAGCCCTCTCGTGGGCGAACGAATACCGCACATTACGACAGAAAGCACCAGTTCTTGTACGATTTCTTGATGCTTGCATTCCAAAAGAGAGTTCGAGAAGACAATGTACCATCATGACTTGTATTGGAGTTTTGGCCAAGTCTCATTGTAGAAATACGCTTCTTCATGTTTTCATATCACTGGTTCTCAGTTATGGACATGCAGGAAAGCTGGTATGTGCATTGGGTGTCAAGCTTTTTATGGTTCATACTATACTTATAGGTGTATTCAAGGCTCCAGAAACTTGGCTTATGTCTCTCTGACAGCAGCACACGAGCACTGCTAGACATCCTAGGAACTGACCATGATCAAGTTGTTAAGAACTGGGTTTCAGAACTATCTTTACCAACCAATCAGGTAAGTACTAGCTCATGTAAGGGTTTCAGCATGTATATAAACTTGATGGCAATCTATCAACAGGGTATTATGTCATTTGCTCCAGCAACATTATTTGATTCAGATGACACATCCAATTCTACTTCTAGCTTATCCGCTGTATTCAATGAACAGTCACAGTCTAATTCTTTTCGTGCATCAACTCCAGTCTCATTAGTTCCCTCATCACCACCACCACCACCACAACTGACATCATCCTCCTCATCATCATCATCATCGTTTTGTGACAGCACTTCTCCTGTGGGTCCAGGCGACTTTTCTCTAGTCACTGCTGAGTCTTCACCCTCCTGTGACACTCATACTAGCGCCAGTGATGAAGATACTGCTCCTTTAGCTGCAGCAGGTATGATATCATTTGTAGTTAAATTTAAAAGTTATGCATGACTGCTCATCTTCATGCACTATTAGAGCAAAACAGTCCTCAAGATGGTTCCCCAGTTCTTGATTGCAGTGAATGGTATGGATTTAAGCTCATTGGTGACAATATTGATAAGAACATAAAACCCCGAGACATGAGGATCAACAACCAAACAAAATCTTTGCACTATTTCCATGCCTTTGCAGGAAGGACAGGATAAATTTCAGTGACATCGCTAACAATGCTGAACTGGTTTTTCAAGATGACATAGACTACGGTGTTTTCTATCCAAATGATGATGATGATGCGCAGTTGGTTTCTAACTTTCAAACACTTGTGACCAGAATATTTGTTGAGCATATTCCTCATCTTCAACATTTGTTTGGCAAAGCGACACATAACATCAAACACAAGTATTCAAAGAACATGAGTATTAAATCAACTGTGGTATGTCCTTCCCATCTCTGCCCGTGCTTTTTAGGTTTAGTATATCTTTGTTAATTTTATTATACAGTCCCATTAGGAGTCATTCTTAAGAATGAGAATATCTTAAATGATATGGTCGATATTTTGGATGTACTTCATCAATATGTACCCAAGACCACCACCACCCAGACCTACGATACTTGTGCAGAGGACGGAAGCACGAGAACAACTGAGGTCCACATTGATCACATCAACCCTATTCTCATAGGTGGAGATCAGCTGACAGTGGCAAGGGTTCGAGGTAGTCAGGATGCTCTCCTAAACTCTGAAAGTGGTACACAGCGTGTTCAGGGACTTATACCAGTCATAGAAGACTGGCATGCCAAGATGTGCTATATGCAGGTATACTGCCCATGTTGATCATGTTTTTGATACCAGACAAGACACTAGACTGTACACATGGTAATGTCCCCACCTAAGAGCATCTGCTCAGCAGCAGCATGCATGTTGATCATGTTTTTGATACCAGACTAGACACTAGACTGTACACATGGTAATGTCCCCACCTAAGAGCATCTGCTCAGCAGCAGCATGCATGTTGATCATGTTTTTGATACCAGACTAGACACTAGACTGTACACATGGTAATGTCCCCACCTAAGAGCATCTGCTCAGCAGCAGCATGCACATGATTTGAAGCATTGTTTAAGGCTTATTAATACTCCCTCTGTCCTCTGTCCCTTCCCTACCCCAAGCATTAGAATGTGTAAATAAGTCACTTCAATGAATTCACATTGGCACATTTTTTTGCACTTGTTCTGTTAATTGGCTACTTAGGTGGTGTGGAAGAGGCTGTACAACACCAGTTCAGGAGTGGATAAGGGAACCTTATTCCAACTGAGGAACCTTATAGGGTGTGTAACCGATTTTCAGGTTTTTTAGGTTAATCGGTTATTCGCGATTACCTATTCGGTCGACTATGCACTTAGCAGAATAGCAGGTTACCGATTGCAGAATTTTCTTTAGTCGAAATAACCGATTCTGTTTTTCTTAGTTGCGATTAGTCGATATTCGTTTCCTTCATATGCAAAAATCGGTAGCAAATCGATTACCCTTTTAAACATATCCTTCGCTTTTCCCGCCTGTACAAAGGCATAGTAACGGGTTAAAAAAGAAACATTGTGATGTATAGTAGCACGTCTGGGGACCCGGCTGAAGGTAACCATCAGTGCCCTCCTTCAATATACGCGGTGGGGCCCTGGTAACGGCTATTTAATAAATATGTATGTTCGCACGTATTGTACATGTGCATTGATCAAACGCGCTACGTACTCTTTTGCACGGTACACTGGCTTGTTTCCCGACGTTCGGCCCATGACGTTCCAAATATCGTACATGTCTCGATTGGCGGCTTTGTCATATGCGTGGAGCAGTGTTCCACCATGAGGTGTCTAGCTGGCACTGCTCAGTACTTATTGAATTGTATAATGAGGGCGAATAATGGATTATAACTGCCAATTGTGGCGGATAGGTATGATACATGTACGTGTTTACATGAAGGCAAAAGAGCGCAAGCTGCGGGGTGGACAAACTATTCATTTTCATTTTTATCTCAGTAAACTAAAATCTTACTTCTCCCATTCTTAGTAGTGAGTACTATGGTAGCGGGGAAACAAATAGCCACGTGTTTTTCGGTGAAAAAAAAAATGCTTGCGGGTCACAATCCGCCGCCATTGAATCATGGGTTTGGCGTAATATTGGCATGCACATCGTTCCTACTCCCTGTGGAGATTAATCGATACTATCTTTGTTGTTGGATTTAAAGTTGGCATAGTAACTGATGAGCAATAAAACTGGCTATACTAACTAGTATTAAACTTGAGAAACTGTGATTTATCGTGCCATTATTAATATAGGACAAACCTGGAAAAACCTAGGTAATCGTTGGAAAATTAATAGTGCATTAATCGCCAAAATCGATTTATAGTTTCTACTAACCGATTTGCAAGTTGCTATAAACCTGAAAAATCGATTGGACTTTTTTTCATAGTCGAAATAATCGATTTTGATTTATAAAAAAGGTTACACACCCTAGAACCTTATAAACAGACGGAATGTTGTGTCTGACGTGAGTAAGGACACTGCTGCCTGCGAGGAGTTTATGGAGCTCATCACTGTAGCACACATACTGTCAGCTGCAGTTCATATCACTGGTGTTCCAGACTTAGAAGGGCTATCAAAAAATATCTTATCCAGTGACAATCATTTTGCAGCTGTCAGCTCTATTGCTAAGACTTTGTGCTCTGATGTGGTCACCCTATCATTTGCTGCAAAGCCATCTACAGGTTCAGCCGACTGTGTTATGGAGTATGCCAAAGAAACTTTGTCACTAGGGTTGCTTCTTTTGGAGTTCAATGACGCCATTAGAGAAGGGGATGGTGTCAGAGTGTTGCGGTGCTGGAAGTTCCTATTCCTTTTTTTCCGTGCCGCAGGGCACAAAAATTATTGTATTGAAGCATTCCAGTTACTCATGCAGTACTACTACACACTAACACCTCGATGTGCTGAGCAAATGCTGTGGGGGCGCTTTGTCAATAGTGTAGGTGGACCAGGTCACAATATTTCAGGAGACTTGCACATGGAACACCTAAATAGGATCCTGAAAGATACTGTGAGTCATCTTGGTGCCAACAAGACCCCAAAATCCATAGTAAGGGCTGCTAAAGCATTGGGTCCTTTGAAAGATATTTTAGCAGAATTCGACAAGATAACTGGTGTATGGTTTACAAGCAAGCTTTGTAGAAGATCAGAGAAAGAAGATCTCCTGAAAATAGTTGCAGAATTAAATCAAAATGAAGTGTTCCACTATCAACCAGGAAGGAAGCATCTGCTATTTCCTTCCATGAAATGCAATGGTCTGCTAATGTGTATAGATAGACCCAAGCTGATGTCTTGGATGTCAGTAAAGGCGGAGAACATCCTTCGCCAAACACCTTTTACTCATTAGATTATGAGTGCATCTGCATACATGCATGTAATCCTCATTTTCTTGATTAAAGTAACAATTAGACATAGTGAAATAGTTACATCGGAAATGAATTACAATTACATTTATCACAACGAAAGTTACTAGAACACACATCACAGCAACTGCAGTCATTATTACTTTCATATGTGCAGTCAAAGTATGACATGAGTCTAGCTCTTCTGCACACATCGTTTCCAGTGCAGTATGATTGCATGTCTTTGGTACAATATGTTCTGAAGTCAGCCTTTTTCCAAAAAAGTACAGCTTGTGCTGACTGACCATTTCTGCCTGCCCGTCCGCATTCCTGCACATAGCTTTCTATATCAGAAGGTGACCCCCAGTGAATGACCTGGCATACATCTGTACAGTCTACACCCATGCCAAAAGCATTGGTACAGATTACAATTCTTAGTGGAGCATGTCTGTTCTGCAAGGAAGCTATAATAGACTCCTTAACAGCATTGCGTGTTACACTGGTGAACATGTCTACCAGACGAAACATCGCAATATTAGGTGCTCCTGGTGGTTCTGTAAACTCACATTTCATTGCAGAAAGGAAGAAACGATACAACTGTGAGCAGTGTTCAACCTTCCTGCAATAGATAAGGACTTGTGGCATTTGGCACCTTGTTGAGCGCAATGTTTTCAACAGTGGTGAAAATGCCTCTTCTATGTTCCCCTTCTCTCTTACTGCATAGCATATGTTGGGCTTATCAGGTGAAGCAGACACTATAGTGGGGCTATTCATCCCTAAAAATTTTACAACAGTGTCTCTTGTTGCGACAGTTGCAGTAGCTGTGAGTGCCATCACGTGAACATGCGAAGGGATAAGACTTCTCACTGCCCCAAGGTATTTGAACTCTTGCCTGAAGTAGTCACCCCTAAGGGAAAATAATGGCTTTAGATGCATGCCCTTTTGCTTGCATTATATTGTACTGACCATTTTGCTACACAGTGGGCCTCATCAACTACAAAAGCTACCAGATTTTCCTTGTAAACTGGTGTTGTGAGCATATCCCTCCATACAGTGTTGAGCATCAAAAGCTCCGGACCTATGTAAAGGACTTGAACTTCGCCTCTTAAAATCCTCTCCTGCTGAGCACGATCATTCATTTCACTGCTAAGATAGGCTGCCGATAACCCTTTAGCGTTAAGAGTAGCAACCTATACAGTAAAGAACCAAACTGTGCATGCACCGTTCATTAAAGAACATCGAGCGTACCTGGTCCTTCATTAAGGCTATCACTGGCGATACAACAATCACTATGCTGCTGTCACGTTGGTAAAGGCAGTCAAAGGCGAACGGCAGAACTGTGAAACAGAGCGACTTTCCACTTCCAGTCGGCAAAATAACGAATATGTCATTCCCTTCCATGAAACTTTTGATCGCATTCAACTGATTCAGACGGATGGAAGCGTATAGCCCAGCCTTTGACCAGATTGCAAGATTATAGAGTCAAGATTAACGTCTGCCATAGAGCTAGAGGACATATGTACAGGTATCTACAGGTATGCGTAATTGCTTTTGTCAAATAATTAATATTATGTATTACAATCTGACGTCACGGAGCACTGCATTCTGATTGTGCGCCTAAAATCAGGCGCACGTAGAACGACTTTTGTTGGGCATTTCGCCAGACCCTCTTTCCACGTAGCGGTGATGTAATCCATCCGCGGCTGTTGGGAATCTGGGTCTGGGTACGAGACTACCCAGCGCGATCGAACCCACGAACGCATTTTGTACCGGGCCAGATCCAGACAGCATCGTCTCCCCCCCCCCCCCCCCCCTACTAATCGCATCTCGATACCTTGCGCTTCGAGAGGTCCGTTTCTTTTCAGGCTCTGCTCGATTGTTTTCACGTTGAGAGGGCCGCTTCTTTTCAGGCTCTGCTTTGTAGTTCCGCTCGGGCTGAATCTAATACGTCGTCTCTAGTTTTGAGGTACTATGCTCGTCGTTTGGCTTTCTTCTTTTCCTGACATGAAGGCATTTTGAAAAAAAAAAAAAAAAACACCTTCACTAAGTTACAAAGAGCGTCAAACTTACAACGATCGAATAACAAGAATGATTATAGTACGTGCACGTTATTAAAAATACATAACCACCACAGTTAATTACCACTACGTGTAGTGCCCAGACTGTACACATGACGTATACTGCTAGTACTTCGTATCTGAACCTGCGTCAGCAGGTTCAATATAGGATTGATTGAGGAGTGATGAATGTCATTAAAATTTTTAAATCGCGTCGGGAGGGACAACGAAGAAACGGATTGCTTATCACTTTGCAGCTATCGAACGACAACACCAAGATCTACGTTTTCGTGCTAGTTTCATGTCATTAAACTATGCGCTTCCAGACAAACAAAAAACCTGCCTCTCGTGCCCATTCCCAAAAAAATTGTTGGTCGTCGTCGTCGTCGTCTTCTTCTTCTCCGTCAAGTATAACTCACGCTAGGAATGGTTTTAAAGAACGGCAATGATACCAAACGCTTCAGAATTTACCGGCGCGGTGCCCCTTAAGGTCATAATTGAGAAAGAAGCTACAACGAAAAAGTATCATATACGGTATGGGTATACTAAATACCTGCGAGCTGTGCATTTAATAATCCTGAAAATTTGAAATAGGTCTATATTTAGCCCATACAACAGACCGTGCACTATATGTTGAGACGTGAGTGGGCTAAATTTTTTACATACTAGTACGTATTTATTAAAGTTATATAGTAACTTGTGGTCGGGGCAATGCACAAAGCGTTCGTAAGGTATAGACATTTGTCCATTGCACATCGTTCCTCATCACATTACAGTTATGAAGCTTCGTTGACACGGAGAAAAAAAAACTTATGAAACAAGTATATAAAAACCTTTTCTAACGAGAAAGTTGGTGGGCATATAGGATTGACAATGGTGGTGTAAAAAGCACGGAAACAAGTGTGACAGAAATGTTACTGGAAAATTGAAATAGGCCTATATTTAGCCCAGTCACATTTAGGCAGCGCACGCCTGAGAAAATGGGCTAAATATAGGCCTATTTCAATTTTCCAGTAACATTTCTGTCACACTTGTTTCCGTGCTTTTTACACCACCATTGTCAATCCTATATGCCCACCAACTTTCTCGTTAGAAAAGGTTTTTATATACTTGTAAACATAGATATTATAGAGTAGAAGGATTGGAAACGGACCCAATTAACACTGCTTCACGCGCCGACTCCTCGATGCTCCTCGTACTCAGACCGCTTACCATATTTGAAAAGCTTCTGGAACCGATGACAACGGAGCCTAACCAAAACTTAGTTACCAAATGCGCTAGCCCTTCATATCTTTCAGAACTAAAAAGATCAGAGCACGAGCCTGTGAACGACGTAGTAGTCAACGACACATGCCAATCACACCTACCCAAACCTTACATGGAGCCCTCAGAATTACTCCATCCAAACAAATGTGTTGCTGGACATTACGAGCATACAAGGAAAAAAGCACGCAAATAAAAACGTAACTGCATGACCCAGTCCAGTAAAGTAGACGTTACAGCGATCCGCTTCATTCCTGGAATCCAGCTTCTTGACTATGACATCGATGGCCAACCCCATGACGAAACGTTAAAGACGCCTAAAAGACCAGTGAAGGCCTCGGAGGGCTTTGGAAAACATGAGGGCGGTCCTGATGTCTAAACAATCTATGGTCCAGATTATACAACAGAAAAATGGATCACCCGCTTTTTTTTTTTTACGACAAAAGCAGAGCATAGTTACGTAGCAAATGGTACTACCATATGTAGAATTGATTTAGCCATCTGAAACAAGTACTGGATATGAGATAAAAGTTTTGCCAGGGTAGTTTCATCGGTTAGTTCATGGCGATGTCAAAAACGTAAAATGTGGAGTTTCTCTAAAACCCTCCAACCTAAACGCCTCCAACACACCTCACCGTACGTAAAACTTTGTGCTGCATCTGGCCATGCTACTTATTTATTAAAAAAAGGGAAGTTTAGGGGAGTTGTATCGGTTAGTTGTTAAAAAAGCTGTAAGCCTGCCAAATTCTGTATCTCAGGTTCTAAAAGGGCTATAAACATGGCGACAAGTTTGCCCGAATGTACGCATTTTGTGCTATCGTTTTCTTCTGTCAGATTTTACTAAGCTCTCAACTTACTTTCTCCTCAAGAGGGGCGAGGCGTCAATGCATCTAATTAGCAGCATCGCGGAGTCCGCGCTTTGCAATGTACAGGGCTCTATGGCTCACGTGCTCCGTTTCCAATCCTTCTACTCTAATATCTATGGTATAAAGAGCGAAGTAGGACCTATCCGAGTCGTGTCAGTGCAGTAAGCTTAACTATACGTGCACAACCACCGATATATGTCATGTAGCCTCGAGACGTTTTGACCACAGAAGCGAAAATGCCAACGAATTCTGAAGCCATTGGTGTGATTTTCATTTCTTAAAAGTGTTCCTATCCCGAGTTATGCGTGGTCAAGAACAAGAACAAGAACAAGAACGAGAAATACGTGGGACTGGGTACGAGTTTCGAAAATTCTACAACCACGCGGTTTTGTGACATCAAACAAACACGAAACTGCTTGTTGTTGCCTTCTTGTACGACGACGATAACAAGGTAAGCCATCCGCTCGTCGGGAGTCTTGTTAGAAGCGGGTCGCGTTTTTTTAATGACATTCATAATCGGGGTCAAATCCTATATGGAGAGTAACGTAACTCTCGATAAAAGCAATCAACACGCGGCAATGAAATAGCCCGCCTAAAATTTACAAGTCACGTGCGGTAAGCAAACCACATTCCTAATTGGACACGGCGGTCTGCTCTCATTGAACGCGTGGAAACTAGGCCCTACGCCCCAAAATATTGAAGTGGCTACGTAGTCCCATAGCAACGAACCTAGCAACCGATGTCCTTTAGAACAAGCTGTGTACGAGGTACATGAAACGTAATCAACACCTAAAAGCCATACTAGCAGTGACAAACACCTCTGACCTTTATTGTAGGCATAAATCACGTGCCCTGGCGTTGCGAACTGTTGGCTCTGGATCTTCGAAAGCTATTGACTTACGCACGGTGAACACCGACCACGTGTGTTCAAAAAAGGATAACGACCCTTGGTGACTGAGATGGAACATGCCGAAACTATTACGGTAAAGTTCGTTGAATGTACTATCGTTTTCTGGTACACGTTAATGGCGACATACTTTCTGAAATAGTTTTCAAGCCTTTGAAAATCCACCATTTTTGTGTCATTTTAGGGGTGGAGAATATTTGCGCAATAAGGTTTGATTTGACTTCATGTTGATATGTATATAGATTGAATTACATAGCTATAGTATTCTTTACTCTCTTAGCCGGAGGAGGGATGGCAGCTACCAATTGTGGCTCAATACTTGGTAAGTGTTCTTTCATTATGCACTTCAGGTTCTGCACCCGGTCTTTAATGGGAGCAAATACCAAGCCAAGTTGATTCAACTTGGCATGGATTGACTCGGCTCCTTGTTCACCCAGGAGGCCAAAGCCAACGTGATTACTATTTGCCCAAGTGCTGTGAAGTGTGATCCTCTATAGCTAATAGATGCATTTTAATTGGGACTGTTGCCTCTGGATATATGTGTCTCGGAAAAAGGCCATGAACTCTTGAATAGCCTAGTTAGTTTGAATGGAGCATAAAGTGATACACTGAACATTGTTAACTTACCAGGTCTAGTGCATGTGCTTGTGTCACATTAATGAAGTTCTGATCACATATATTGTGACATTTTCCATACAAGGAGAATGTGGTGATGAACTTAGTCACTAGATCAGCTACCTCTCCAGATCGGTGGGGCAGTTTCTCTTGTGCCAACTGAGATATAGATGTGCACAGAGTCTGGATGTTTGGTACCTAATAATTATTTAAGCGGTATGAATTATTCATATCTACATGTATAGCACTTTACCTTCAATGCCTTGTGTACATGGTTGCCAATAAATGCCCCCCCAAAATACTGCTGTCGTTGAACTCCAAATGATTGTAGTGCACTGTCAAGTGTCTTGACAAAGGGCCCTTCTTTTTCAGAGTACCCTCTTTTCACATTTGTTGTGCATTTGGCCACTTCTGCTTCCTATTATAACTAACTTGAATACAATTGTGTATGTTGGATAATGACTTACAAGTGCCTTCCCTGATCTCTTTTTGGCAGCAGATTGCTTCAAAAGATCCACAGCAAGAGGGTTTTTCTTTCCATGGACTAAGGCCACATATGTTGCCACCTGCTGCAACACTTCATGTGCATGCTGGGCAGTTTCAAGGTCTGCTTGGAGCAATGGAAGCCTTTGCAGTGCTTGGCTGTACTTGGAAAAACTGGAGGAGTCGAAATCAGTTGTTTGAGATGTTAGTTCCAAGTCCAGTTGACAGCATAGAGCTTCCAGCAGATGGAACATCTTCGTGAAGATCCCCAACATGATATGGAGACCAGGTGGGCAGACCTGTATGGTGTAATTCGAATAATTGTAATGTTGGATTCATTTACCTGTGAAACAGGGATGTCAAAAATAGGTTCTGAGATGCAGTTAAAGAACATCTGTGCATCGTTTTTAACACTCCCTGATGATACGTAGCACTGGTGGTCAGCACACATATCCTCTAGTGACCTTTCTTTGGCATGCCCTCGAACGATTAGAGGTGTAGCCATCTGGTCACTGTGAATTTTGCAGTATAGGCAAGGGTAGCATCCTATTGCATGGTCATCATTTCACATCATGCTTGCATTTAGTATACTACTGCATACCACTGGCTCCTGACAAGCCATACATCTTTGACAGGAACTCGTAGTCACCACATATAAACACCTTCACTGTGTATTGCCTGTAATTTATAGCGCTTGTATATTTAACATGATTTAGGTATAGAGCTCTTACCTCCACTTCATAGATGTTCTACTTGATCTTTAAAGCGATCAAGTGCCACATGGAGGTTGGTGACGCTGTCACCAGCCGCAAAACAGCTGAATACACAGGTGTTATGGACTGAATTGGGTGTGGCAACATTTACAATCTGAAAGGTCATCTTGAATGTTCCACCCCCCTTGTCTCCTCCAAACTTCAACCAGATCTCATTGGCTGGTATAAACCCTTCATGCCAGGTAAGCCTGTCAGTTCTGCAACCATGTTTTAACAACCATTGTATTTCACTGTCTTACCATTTCCCTGTCTTACCTTTCATTCCCTTCCAAGAGCTGCACAACTTTATCCACCAGCTGTGGAATGTATACCAAAGGAGCTCCTTTGATTTCCTCTCCACCAGATGGAATTGGAAATGAAAACGGGGCTATCTCTCCCTTGAGGTTATCACCAACAATTTGGCTGGAAATGTGGCGCATCCTTTCCTCACCAGCCAGACAGATGCCTGACGATTTGAGCCACCTGAAATAGCAGTGAGCTAGAATTGGTACCTTTGATGTATGATATGACATACCGCCTCAGAAGCCTCAGTTTATTCCAAGGTATGGCAAGTCCTGCCTTAATTGCCAATACCTGAGCTGCCCCAAGCTCAATCGAGGATGAGATTCCTGCCTTATCCAACAAAGATCGCCTCTCTTCCTCGCTAAGGATGAGGACCTCTTTCTGGATAAGCGCAGATGCTTCTCCACCACTGACAATGCCTCGGATTGTCTGCATTTGAGAACATCGCAACTTTACAGTCCGCGAGCAGGCAGCTGTGGTTTCTTGGTGAGCTCTGGTAACACGCATGAATGTCATTGGCTAAAGTGTGTGTAGATATTGTGTAACCTCAGTACAAGTCAATGACATTCATTTAACTGTTCCTCCTGTAGGAAGTTGTATGATGCCTTTGTCAGGACTGGTAGAGATGGCCCTCTTCAGCAATCCTGCTGCTTGCTTCTCCTCCTCAGGTGTAAGTGATGGTACACAGTCATGCCCTTCGTATTCACCAGCCTTAATATCCCTGCGGCAGTCTGTACAATTTACCAGAACATCCGATAGCAGGAGGAGTATCACACCTGGTGCTTGTCTGACATGGGAGGGAACCAAGGGACCATCCTCTGAGCAGCAGGGACAGTTCACAGCACCAGTTGCTGCTATCCACTCCTGGAGGCACTTGACGCATACCAGTGCACCACACTGCAGTTCCAGTGGCTGTGAGAGGATGTTGGAGCACAGTGCACACTTCAGCTCCTTTAACATCAACTGGTTGTTCATGCTTGCCAAAGGTGGACTAGGCTCACGTAAGAGAACTGGAGGAGGGGCAATCTTCTCAAGATGAGCTATTAGTAAATTAGGTTTGAAGCCTGCTTGACGACCTCTACGAACTGTTGACCTCCTCTTGTGTCCACTTGAGCATGCATGGAAGTGCTCACATACCTAAGCACCATGATGTCATATGTTTGTTTACTTAAAGCATATGTGTACTGTTTACCTTGCATTCTTGGTCTGTATGTTTTAGCCACGATCACTGCACATTTGTAATGGACTCCCTTTTCGATGGCACTGATGGTTCTCTGCATTGAGAGCTGACATTGCTTGCAAAACATCTCTGGGTGAATGTTGACATCATCCCCAGACGTGTTGATGTCAAAAGCAATTTTCAGCTCAGCTGAGAATACTTTGCACTCATACTCATAGCTAATACCCTTCTTTGCCCTGTACTTCGTTAGCCTCTGCCCACAAACTCTACAATGTATGGGAACTTGTTGGTTGTGGTAATCCATACCTATAATCATGTATACATGTAGGGACAAACCACAACACATGTCGATTATTCATGCAATTCGCTCAGCTTGTTTGTGGTGATAGAAAACATGTCGCCACATCAGGTTTGCCAATACTTATAGCCACATGCCTCCTGATCACCGCTGCAGTATGCTTACCTTCCAGCTCGGTCACCAAAGGCCACGTTGTCTAATTTAGTAACGCCCCCCTTCTAATTACGTGCCGCGTGGCCTTATGAAACGGTATGCGCATGCTATCTATGTGGGGTGTGAATTGTGCGCATCTATTGGACATGCCAGGAAAGGGAGTGAAGTGTTTGGGCTCGTTGTAATTTTTTGATTTGCTCGTTCTGCGGAGTCATGGTCACTTTATAAACATGGGATGTCTATAATGAGGCATCTTTTAAAGAATGATGTGTTAATACCGTAAATGATCTAATTATAGACCTAGTTTCCAGCCGCATACAACCGTGTGGAGCAGCCTTACACCACAAAATTTAAACATTGTACACAACAAATATGTTGATCTTAATAAAGTGGTTCCGCAGGCAACTAACTTATGGACTAGTAATATTAATACGCAAAATTGATAAGTCTCACTTATATACTGTATTGTAAGATGTACATGTATAATTTTTTTCAAACCTGTAATGCACCTTATATTGTTATTTCCTATCATGAATGAAATTCTTGGCATGCTAATCTATAAAACCAAAGAAATGTACCTTGCCATTTATACATAGTCTACTGAAACAGTACTGATTGGTAAAATTGTACATAGTCATTCATGCATAAATGTTCATTCTTATCGACACTAACTCCTATTTAATGGAAGCTGCATCAAGTTAAAATTTTCAAGATTGACATGTACAGTGGAGATCGTGATAGTTGAACGAAAAAAAAATTGGCATTGATTTAATGTTTACTTGAATTTAAAACAATAGCCACATTATTGAAAATCTAACTGCACAGTTGCACAGGCTAAACACTTGTTAACATGTGGTCCAAAAGGTGGTGCATCACGGGATTATCACGTTCTACCATATTCGTTTTCAGTGACCCCGGTCTTGTCAACTGATTTTTGCTCCGTATCTTCACTCGGGGATAACGGATCAGGATGATTATTGGGATGTAGCTTAAGTACCAACCCATAAATCATTTGGCCGAGCTAGATTCTGAACCTGGTAAAACGTTTGTGTATTTTCGACCGATACGTAGCTTTTTAAGACTAAAAGTATTAGGCATTTTTTTTTTCGAAGCGGTCAGTTCATGCTATACGAAGCACTCAGTTGTTCCAAACAATGATTAGTGCATCGTTTGGGCCTATATTTACAATGTAACAGCTCGTTTTTCTACTAGAATTCTCATTGCCAAACGTCAGGCTCAGTGGCGGTGTGGCCGGGGGGGGCAGGGGGGGCAATTGCCCCCCCAGCGGCCTTAAAAACAGGGGCGCCAAAATGCAGAGAGGGCGCTAAAATGACCCGAAACATGCATGGCCATTCTCTGAGTCTCGACGCAAGTAAGCTTTGAATGCGCTGTGTAAATGAACGTACAAAGTCTTCGATTTATTTACTTTTTTAATTGGAATAGGATTAACGGTATTCCTCCAGTACTTGTGTATTGAAAGAATGGTGCATGAAGTATTGGAGGAATACCGTTAATCCAATTGAACGCATTACAATGAGTTCATGCATGTGAATAACCTCATAAAAATGTGCTAAGCAGTCCTTTGAGTTTACATATATATAGAAAAGGCAACCGACTTTAGAGATGCCTGTTATTGTGGACAAAGAAAACGATGAATTTGCGCGGTTGTATATAACGACCCGAATTAAGACTCTTGACCCGCTTTAAAGCCGGTCGGCCCAATTCATTGCCGGTTGACCCTCTTTAGAGCCGGTCTATTAATTTATGACACGTGCATGGTAAAGAACCTATTTAACACTACGTGCGAGCGTACCGTTGGGTCGTTTACCATCGACGATTGGGAATGGAAATCTACCTCGAAAGACGGAGTTTGGCATCATGGCTGTACATGTATTTGTCTTACTTCTATTCCTTCCCCCCCTCCTCCACTTGCTTGGAATAATTGATGAGCCGATCGACCTACCATCCCTAAAGGCTGAGCCTAACTAGACCCAGCTCGAACCAGCATGCAGCCTCGAACAAGTCGTACTAGTGCTTGTATCTGGATTCTATATCTAAAAGCACTAGTAGCATTTATCTTCTAAATCCCCCCTCTGTGAATAATAAAATGACCCGATGATAACTAGGCCCAGCCACATAGGCGTACTAACATAGACATGATTAAGGATTATACATATTTAATCTTTATATAAATAGAAGTATATACATAAAAAGAAGTTTTCAATCCGGTCGACCCGCCTTATAGCGAATCAGTTTTGCATGTAAGTTAATTTAAACCCGGTCGACCGGTTTTAAAGCCGTCGGGTTTTAAATCGGGCCGTAACATATACACTCCGTATACGCATAGTACTCCGGTCATGCATTGATTACAGCACTACGTGCACGACTAGCAGATCCCTTTTGTTATAATGATGACAATTCTGATGAAGACGACATCGAACAAAATCACGATGAAAGAGATGTGGATGAAAAACGTTGATGACTCCATGCATGGAGGTAAGTGCATGCATATGATGATTTGAAGGAGCAGCACGATATCGGTGGACATTTATGTTTTACTAAGATGAACGGCATTAGATTTTCTATGCAAGGAAGTGTATCATCTTAATAAAGATGCGTTCCCGTGGAGTTATGTAAAATGTATATGGCATTATTTCTGCCATACAGTCCTGTACTGCGGAACTTAGATTTCCTGTGCTAGTGAAAAGCGTGTTATCTTAAAACATGATTGGAGTCTTCAGTATAACGCTAACACTGACGCGGAAGGAATCAATAATCAATTCATTTGCACGTTCATCCTTCTTAGAAATGGATTATCCCCCCTCTGTGAATTTGCACGTGAAAATGACAATTTTGCTGTACCTCATGATTAGTATTGGTCTATAGCTCACCACCACGGACATGAACACGTATATAGTAAACGGCTAATTTATTCAAATTAACAGTTGTGTTGTTTTGGGGGGGGGGGGGGGGGCGCCTTTATATATTTCTGCCCCCCCAGCGGCGAGTACGCCACAACGCCACTGGTCAGGCTTAAAAAACGCACCATTTTCAGATGAATTTCATTAAAACGATGCCGTTATAGTCAGTTATTATTAGTTATGGCTGAAGAAGTGGGCGGTGATAATACTGAAACGGAACACAGTTCTGTTCAAATCTCTGAACTCCAAGCATCATCGAGCAGCGAACGACGGCGGAGAGCAAGCAAAGGGGTAGAGCGTACCTGGGCATTGCTGCAGAAGAGAAAAGCTCCGAGGGGTAACCCCAGTGCTGGTGCCTCGGCACGGTGGTCGTCATTGAGCGAAGCCACAGCAAAACAAGGGGGTCGAATCAAATTTTGATTTGCAATTGATTGATCAATGACATTCTGATACAGGATTGATACAACATTCTGTATCAGAATGTCATTGATCAATCAATTGCAAATTCGACGCGTTTTTTTGCTGTGAGCTAAAAAGCACTGCAGGAGGACCAGCGGTACGATTTGTGAGAGGGCAGCAAAGGAATTGGAATCTCTTGCCGCACATATGCCAAACTTGCCCAATACTGATGCAAGAACACTCGCACTTCGAATGTACTACATCGAAGTATCGAACGGAATGCATTGTGGTGATGCCGAGACCAATATAAGCCAGGTGTTTCTTGTGAGTCCTACAACAGTGCGGAGGTGGGTTACATTGTGGGAAAGCACCTGAGAAGAGTCTTTGCTGGATGTTCATTTCAGACATTTGTAATAACTTGAATTGTATATATAATTATGGTCATGAAACAAAATGCGCATCAGTACATATGTGTGGTATTTTTAAGTGTTTACATGTACATGTAGGATTAGGTAACTTGCATTGGCACTGGGACTTCTTTGTTAGTTCCCCTTCGATGATGACGATGAGCTTTTTTAAATTCTTCTAATGCTGCATACACCACCAAGCCATCTGCTTCCTTTGAGTAGGCTTCGATCCATTTCCAGGCATGATTTGAGAATGCGGTATGAAGCGTCACTGAGAGATACTGCTGTGACAATGCATATTGAAGACTTGTGCGCAGAGTTACAATATTGTTGCCACAATGCTGCCTGCAGTACTTCTTTATGTGAGCCCCGCACATCTCAATGTGCATGCACTCAGGATGGCACTTAGGTCCAAACAATAGGATGTGTCCACGCCGTTCTACCTCCTCCTGTAACTCTGGTTTGACACTTGCAAAGTCAGGCTGATTGGATAATAGTGTCCTAAGTTCTAGGGTGTGTAACCTTTCTTATAAATCAAAATCGATTATTTCGACTATGAAAAAAAGTCCAATCGATTTTTCAGGTTTATAGCAACTTGCAAATCGGTTAGTAGAAACTATAAATCGATTTTGGCGATTAATGCACTATTAATTTTCCAACGATTACCTAGGTTTTTCCAGGTTTGTCCTATATTAATAATGGCACGATAAATCACAGTTTCTCAAGTTTAATACTAGTTAGTATAGCCAGTTTTATTGCTCATCAGTTACTATGCCAACTTTAAATCCAACAACAAAGATAGTATCGATTAATCTCCACAGGGAGTAGGAACGATGTGCATGCCAATATTACGCCAAACCCATGATTCAATGGCGGCGGATTGTGACCCGCAAGCATTTTTTTTTTCACCGAAAAACACGTGGCTATTTGTTTCCCCGCTACCATAGTACTCACTACTAAGAATGGGAGAAGTAAGATTTTAGTTTACTGAGATAAAAATGAAAATGAATAGTTTGTCCACCCCGCAGCTTGCGCTCTTTTGCCTTCATGTAAACACGTACATGTATCATACCTATCCGCCACAATTGGCAGTTATAATCCATTATTCGCCCTCATTATACAATTCAATAAGTACTGAGCAGTGCCAGCTAGACACCTCATGGTGGAACACTGCTCCACGCATATGACAAAGCCGCCAATCGAGACATGTACGATATTTGGAACGTCATGGGCCGAACGTCGGGAAACAAGCCAGTGTACCGTGCAAAAGAGTACGTAGCGCGTTTGATCAATGCACATGTACAATACGTGCGAACATACATATTTATTAAATAGCCGTTACCAGGGCCCCACCGCGTATATTGAAGGAGGGCACTGATGGTTACCTTCAGCCGGGTCCCCAGACGTGCTACTATACATCACAATGTTTCTTTTTTAACCCGTTACTATGCCTTTGTACAGGCGGGAAAAGCGAAGGATATGTTTAAAAGGGTAATCGATTTGCTACCGATTTTTGCATATGAAGGAAACGAATATCGACTAATCGCAACTAAGAAAAACAGAATCGGTTATTTCGACTAAAGAAAATTCTGCAATCGGTAACCTGCTATTCTGCTAAGTGCATAGTCGACCGAATAGGTAATCGCGAATAACCGATTAACCTAAAAAACCTGAAAATCGGTTACACACCCTACTAAGTTCATCGCGCCTCATGTTCTCAGCTCCAACCAGACCACGCTCCTGACATATCCTCAATGCACCCTTTGCAACAGGTAAACCAGTTGGCCCTGTGCACCACATTTGCTGTTGCATCCTTACTGTGGTGCCTGTAACTGGATCCGTATGGTTGTACCAGCCCAATTGAGTTAGAATTGGCTGTGCTCCACCATCAGTCTTATTCATACTACTCGATGTCAAGGCACCTTTCCTTCTTGCTACATGGCTTGGAGCATTGTCATATGTAAGTAGTAATTGACATTCTGGAAACTGGGCCTCAAACTGATCAATCACTTTACTTACATTTTGCATAATGTTCTCATGATTCCAAGTCCCATCTGTTTTCGGTTCTACTGTTTCGAGGCCCAACCAACCATGACAAGCAGCAGACACACCACTCACCATAATGCTGGTTCCTTCTCCTTTGGGCTTCAGATGATAGCTGTCATTCGATACCCATGCAAATCGATTACCCTGATTTGCATATAAAATGGCTTCATCGTGATTTCCATGGAGAAGTGGTCTCTCGCCTGCTGGAAGATTGGGCCACTCTGGCTTTCCAGTTGTTTCATTAAGCACTGGAAGGCGAGGTTTTAATGCCAGCATTGCATCAACCCACACTTTACGATATGCAACCACATCTTCATCTTCATGTTGATCGCAGAATGGTGCTGCTGATGAGTCAGCCCACTTAAATCCAAGTTTATGAACCCATCGAAGAGCTGTCATACGTGACACTTCACGAGAGTGATATCTTTCTTCGTGCATATCGAGTATTTCAACAGGTACAATGTCTTCATCATTTAAGAGTTCGTTGTTTATGTAATCCTGAACTTGCTGTATAGTTAGATAGCCGTCTTTGTGTTTGCCACCCTGTGCTAATCTCTGCTTGATCCAACATTTCAGCTCAAAAACAAGATCAGGACAAGATAAAAGGATTGATGGATCGCTTTCATGATTTGAGCTACGACCATCCAGCAAAGCCTCTTCTCCAGTGCTTTCCCACAATGTAACCCACCTCCATACTGTTGTAGGACTCACAAGAAACATCTGGCTTACATTGGTCTCGGCATCACCACAATGCATTCCGTTCGATACTTCGATGTAGTACATTCGAAGTGCGAGTGTTCTTGCATCAGTATCGGGCAAGTTTGGCATATGTGCGGAAAGAGAATCTAATTCCTTTGCTGCACTCTCACAAATCGTACCGCTGGTCCTCCTGCAGTGCTTTTTAGTTTCGCTCAATGACGACCACCGTGCCGAGGCACCAGCACTGGGGTTACCCCTCGGAGCTTTTCTGTCCTGCAGCGATGCCCAGGTACGCTCTACGCCTTTGCTTGCTCTCCGCCGTCGTTCGCTGCTCGAAGATGCTTGGTCACGGCTGTTACATTACATTGAAATTTGGACAATAGGTTCTCGCCCACTATGAATTTTAAGTACCTAGCAACAGGGCTCATTACTTCCATAGCAACGACTATAGGTTAAAAGAGGCCTGTGTACATGAAGATATCGTCGGAGTCTTCACTTAAAGCGCAACCTACATATGCAGTAAGGACTTCTCCACCCGACAGTGCTAATTTCTAGCAATGATACCTTGGCGAACACGTGCCACACTGCAAAACGCTCACGAGGTCTGAACGGGTGCGGTCAACGGTGCTTATGTTTTCTAAAAATTGCTCTTATATTTTTCGACAGGAAACGCCTTGAACAAAGTAAAGGGTTTGATCTTGCGTTTCAAGTAGCTTTTACGTTGCTACGCGGCTTCGTCTGTCCATTATAGTCGGTTGAAGTATAGCGCCATTTTGGATTCTCCAATGACGCACCTCCTGTGGATAAGATGATGATAATAGAGAGTTATGTATTCGTTCTTCTTTTATTAGGCGGTGGTACTGCAGCTGACATGTGTGATGTAATGGTCTTGCATAATGTTTTTAAGCCAAGCAATAGTATTTCTGATTCCAGTGTAGGTGCGTTTTGACGAATTGAATTTAGCATGTATGGTTAGGCACCTTGCTCCCCCATTAGACCACAGTGGTATGTAGATTCCCATTCCAACATGTGCATGGTCCTCACTTGATGGCCTGACTTATTAGGAATAGCTCACAAGAATTACATTAATGCTGTCTGAATGCTCCCTCGTGCTATAGCTTGCTATAGCTTTAATTCCAATTGTGTTAGAGTTGATTGTTTGCCCAAAAGGGGGCAGGCAACAACCATCCAGTCTGGTGCATAGGGGTGCTGACCCCTTGCCCTGAGCCTGACTGGAACCAAGAGGTGATGCTGGTCCTCTTTAGTCAGCTCACCCCATGACACTGGTTGAGATAAGGTGGCTAGGTCAGGGGTAGAAGCCCAAAGGATGCCTCCTGCCATTGATGTATAAGCAAGAACACAGCAATACATGTAAAAAGTACAGCCACTGCACAGGTGGAGTCGGGATGAGTATGCAATGCAGCTAGCAATTAGCTGTAAACAGCCTGCCACCATCCTTTTCTACATGTTTGACCTGGAACCTTATCAGGTGTCAATATGTTTGGGATCAGAGTGTATAGATTGGGTTGACTAAATAGAGGTGAGGCTTTTCAGTCCCCAGACTTTAAGATCGGGGTTTAATGGAAGTGCTGGGATGTTCCCAGGCTTTAGGCTAGGGGGCTGTAGAGTATTACTCATTCACCAAAACCAATTAAACCAAGTTTAGTACCTAAACAACCACTTAAATAAACAGGTATGCACACCAAGTTTTTGTATGGTATACTTGTGTTGTGTACTGTACTATCATACAGTGAATGGCATTTGGAGAATTTCAGCAGAATTTATATGAATGAAGCTCTCCTTGGAAGCATCAAAATAATACCCTTTGCACTACCTTATTGACAAGTTGCCTTTCTTGGCTGGTTACATCAGTACAACATATTAGATAGTTTTGAGGCTTCTGTCACATGACCTCAGTGCAACACACCACCTCATTCTTGAAGATTCGTGCTGTTCAGTGTAATGTTGTACAATGGCACAATGCAGCAGTCAAATGGAAGGCATGTGGCACATAGAAACCTGTTGCAGGGGAATTGGATTGGTTGTCCTAGACACATTAGCTCATTATTTGCAGATTACATCTGTGTAAATGACAATTTTGTATGTGGTGCTATAGCCTTAATATGTTGTACAGTATCAACTGGCCTGGCCTGGGTACTGCCACATGCTTCAGGTTTGCACCATTGAGTCACGTAAAAGCAGCTAGGGGACACTATGTACTTTATGGTGAATGAGGAAGGACTGAATTGTGAAAGAATTTTTTTAAATTGCACACTACCTTACAGGTACTGATGGCATGGTTGCATCAATTATGTGGTTCTAACAAACATTTGTAAAAGTGTTTGGCTTCGTGACGCAACTGTTACATGCTTCATCAGCACTTGAACGTGAATAACTTGCATGGGTGTTGGATCTCAGGACTGTCTTTTTGTGTGTCAATATAAAAGGTTGACAGTAGCTCTTTATGAATTGTTGCTTGTTTTGATGGCCTGCAACCACATAACCAGCTCAAATCATCCAATTGACACTTGTGCTTAGGTTCCATTGTGGCTGTAGACTGCTCGCGGTGTGTAAATTATTCACGGTTTTGTAAGAGCTCTTACGCCTAGTTTGCAGGCGCGTAGCACGATGCCGAATTCATCAAATGATTCATTGATCCTTTCTCTTTCTTCTGAGCATTTTACAGCTTATTTAATAAGAGCAATTTTTTACAGTATGAAATCGAACTCATGGCATTTTTAGTTGTGTTGAGAAGAGCCTGTATGCGTGGCCACAAGTACATCGTAGTCGTAATAGTATTCGATTGCGCAAATAGTCCTTAAATAGTTCAGATGTTTACTAAACATAAATTCCTTATTGGGTTTCGCATTGGTACCAAAGGCCAAGTGCAGGCAATCTCCAAAGTTAAGTGTCAGTTAATGAGCTCTATGGCGGCCATTTTTTTAGACATACCGTAATTCAATCCTTACGATCTAATTTCAAAACCTATTGTCACGTACGGAACAGCCGTGTGGTTCTGAAAAGAACCGTTTGTACCACCGCCCACTTCTTCAGCCATAACTAATAATAACCGATTACAACAGCATTGTTTTAATGAAATTCATCTGAAAATGGTGCGTTTTTTAAGCCTGACGTTTGGCAATGAGAATTTTAACAGAAAAATGAGCTGTTACATTGTAAATATAGGCCCAAACGATGCACTAATCATTGTTTGGAACAACTGAGTGCTTCGTATAGCATGAACCAACCGCTTCGAAAAAAAAAACCCTAATACTTTTAGTCTTAAAAAGCTACGTATCAGTCGAAAATACACAAACGTTTTACCGGGTTCAGAATCTAGCTCGGCCAAATGATTTATGGGTTGGTACTTAAGCTACATCCCAATAATCATCCTGATCCGTTATCCCCGAGTGAAGATACGGAGCAAAAATTAGTTGACAAGACCGGGGTCACTGAAAACGAAAGTGGTAGAACGTAATAATCACTTGATGCACCACTTTTTGAACCACATGTTAACAAGTGTTTAGCCTGTGCAACTGTGCAGTTAGAATTTCAATATCGCATGTGGTTATTGTTTAAAATTCAAGCAAACATTAAATCAATGCCAATTTTTTTCTCGTTCAACTATCACGATCTCCACTGTACAGTCTTGTGAAAAAAGACACATCTGCTTCCATGACATTGGCTTAATATGTGAGAGTGTGAGATGTGTGATGCGTACTTGTGTGATGAATGGGGGAGCATGGGCCGGTGTATGTGTGAGGAAATGATTGAGAGTGAGTGAGGGAGTTAGTGAATGTTGAAGGAGTGATTAAGTGTGAGCATGTGCGAGTAAGTGAACGAGTAGTAAGAGAGTGAGCGAATGAGTATGTGAGGAGCAAAAAGGATGTGAGTTTGTGAGTGAGTAATTGAGCGAGTCAGTAAGAGAGATAGAGGGAATGACAGTATTGAGCATTTGAGTGTGTCAGAATCTGTGTCAGTGAGTGAATGAGGGAGCTGGTAAGGCTATAAGGGGTATTGCTGGTGGTGGTGGCGGGGGTATTGCTGCTGGTGGCGGCAGGGGTATTGCTGCTGGTGGTGGTGGTGGTGGGTCCACATCTGCTGCTGGTGGTGGCGGGGGCTGGTGGTGGTGGGGCAGTGGGGCTTCTCGCGGGGGAGTGAAGGGGAGAGGAGTCGGAGGATAAATGTCATCCTCTTCCTCCTCCTCTTCATCCTCCGACCCCTCATTATTAAAAAACCCAATAAGGTCTTCAGCTGCCATCTACATGTACGTGACAGAGACAGAGAGTATGATTAAACTTTAACCTTTTTCTTTTTAAATGCAAAGCCTTTACACGTGAATCCACATAGAGTATTATTAAATTTTTACCTCTTTTTGCAAATTAAAGTGCACTATAATTCAGCGGGTGCATGAGTGACTTTTATACCTGCAAAGCCTTCACACGAGTGCAGAATGTGCTATACTTCTATTGGTCCAATTCCATCACATGTGCTAAAATTTTATTGGTCAAATTTTAAAATACTCCAATCTAAACATGAGGTGTAGCCAACATGCAGTCAAGATGGATAGTGTGGGAACTCAGGAAGTGAACAACATTTCACCTATACCCTTGCAACTGCAATTATATTCATACAGTTGCAACATACGTTGTACATGTACATGGCTAGACAGATAAGGAAGCCTTCAAATAAGGAAGCCTTCAAATAAGGAAGCCTTCAAATAAGGAAGCCTTTTTATACATCAGATTAAAACAATAGACACTACTGTACACACAGCTGAGTCACCATGCCATGTGAAGTGAATGGTTTTGTGCAGATCCGTGCTGTACATAGTCGGGCGGGCCCTACTACCGCGTTTGGTCAGGTAGTAGGGTGACAAGCCCGACCAAACACCGCCCGACTATGCTGCATGCACAGCTTTTTAATGTTAATACAACATGCCATAACATACCTTTGGGTGGTATAGTGGTAGTTCTCTGACCCCTGCGGTACCGCGTCCTGGCCTCTCGGCAGCACGTTTAGCCAATCGGACAGCAGGGTCATTCCAATACCTACTCCTTTCAGATGCTTTAATGGCAGCTGAATTGTATTTCTGCCTTTTAGCAGCGCGGTTTCCCTCGAGGTCCTCTTCATATCGCCGCCTTTTAGCAGCACGGCTCTCCTCGAGGTCCTCTTCATATCGCCGCCTTTAAGCAGAACGGTTCTCCTCGAGGTCCTCTTGATATCGCCGCCTTTTAGCAGCACGGTTCTCCTCGAGGTCCTCTTCATATCGCCGCCTTTTAGCAGATCGCTTAGATTCGGGATCGACCATGTAGCTGTCGCGTGCAGAGGCCTTCTTCTTTTCGGGATTGGCCTTGTAGCTGTCGCGTGCAAAGGCCTTCATCTTTTCGGGATCGGCCTTGTAGCTGTCGCGTACAGAGGCCTTCTTTATTCGGGATTGGCCTTGCAGCGGCGGATCCAGGGGG